>JAFMSR010000302.1:0-59849 GCA_022818135.1 Saxidomus purpurata | reverse complement strand
TTCTCCTCGAAACAATAAATTTTATAATGCTTATCAGATGTATAACTGGTTGAAATGTATCTTTGAGGTAAAGGCATTACCGACCGATTGATCATCGCCATAAAGAAAAATAAAGCATTTAAAATTACCCCACCCACTTCTAAATCAACACGAATTGTAGACAATTCTAAATTGTTTGCCATACAAAAATTGACCGATAAATTTTTTTAATTCTTTTTTTAATTAACCTTTAGACCTAGAAGGACATAAAAATTAAAAAAAAATGACATGTCCCCGTGCTTTTTTTTTCGGCACGGGCGTTCGAAAATGCAGTGATTTTATGCTTAAAGTAAGGAAATTCTTTGAAATCGGCATATATAATATATTGGGGATTTCTTAACATTGCATCGAGTAAATATAAGATTTCTTACCATCTACAACTTTGGGAAGGATCGTGAATTTCGGGAGAGTAAGTCTATACCAAAATGTGTGTCTACATTTTGTAATCGATAAAAATAGAACAGATATTTTTACCCCACCCACTTCGAGTTTTTTTTTAAATCTGCTTATTTCCCGTACCAAATGCATTCTTAGCGTTAGATTTGGTGCTATATGAATTTGATTGATGATTCAATAACGTTCACGAACGCACAGAAGCACCCATGGACCACGCAACTAGGGAATGTGGTGTATTTGCCTTATAAAAGCAAAGCTTCCTTGAAATGATGTAGGAATACAGTTCTGTAAGAGGTTTATTGGTCCACATGAAATGAATATTTTTGTGTCCAGCCATATTACTCGTTAGGCTTTTTGGAATAGTGGACCAATTTCAAGTAATGAGAAAACAAGTCACAATGATCTCTTTAATATTTATTTAATGTTATTTTAATCTGCTGCACTAATATGTAAGAAATAATTATATCGATAATTAGACTTACATGTGTTTTAGATTTTTAAAAAATATACGAATGTACCAGTTATAATTTTTCAACATGATAAACAATTATTAGCAAATTGTTTAATAACTGATTATGAATGCTACAATTGAACAGCTTGTATTAAAGTCCCAGGATCTTTTTGAATCTACCGATATTATAAAATCAATATATACTGATAGAATAGTGATAGAACCATGTTCTATTCACTCTAAAACATTGTTGACACATTCAATTCTTTTGTATTCAAGTCTTTTTTATATTTTGCAATATCACTGAAAAAAATACTGTTCTATATTTCTTACATGTACATTGATTTCAAAAGTAAAGTTATAAATATTTTTTGTAAAAATAACTCATTTCCACCGGTAAGACAACGTTCTTGGTAACATGAGAACTACTTGTCAATATGGTCCTGGGACTTTAAGCTAAACTAATGGTACAGTTTGCTCTGAAAAAAAAACGATCAGGTGTAAAGTTTTGTAAATCTTTGAGCAACACATCTAACATGAATATTTTCTAAAATATGACTGCCATGGTTACCAAATATCAAAATTCACAAATATTACGGCCATGACGGCCCTATATCGCTCATGGAGTAGCATTGCCCTTCATGACAAGGTCACAAATCCAACACACCACACAAATAACTAAATATTAACTCTCACAGTCCTATGTCCACCAAGACAAATCCAAGGAATGGGCACTATATGCTCAGGTTAGCCAGAAAGTGTATAAATGTGAATTCTATTTCTTTGAAAAACAACACTTTTAGACAAGAATAAAATATTCAAATAATTATGTGTACTGATAAATTAGTTAAAAGTAAAATATAGTGTCACTATACAGTGTTAAATAGTTGTAGTCAACTTTGAATGTGAAAGGAATCAGTCTCAAATCATACAATAGTAGTGTTTACTGGAAATTTCTATTCTTCAAAACAAAACTGATAATTACACCAAAGTATAAGTATTATCTCATTCACATACATATTACCAGATAAGTACACTGCAACAATAAAAAGGTGTATACAGTATAGGTCTATATGCATGTACATTTATATAGAAATTCAAAGTTACAAATGTACACAAATTATCTCATGGTTATATATTAATTTAGATTGATTAAATACATGTATCCTTATACTGTTCTATGCCATTTTATCAAGAGGTCTTTTTTTGTTTGTAAACTGGAATTACCAAACACATGTTTTTCACAATAAAAAGCAATCAGGTGACATGGTGCTGAATCACATTTTTTCCAACAGATATATTGTCAGTCAGTGTTTATGCCTGATTTCTAGTGAGTAATTATGCCAACTCATTACTGATGACTTTCACAGCAAAATCCATTCAGATGGACTGTTTGCACTAGTCTAGTCTGACAGAAAACAACACCAAGCTTTGTAGAACTTGTACTGCAATGAATAAAGAACACATACATTAAGCTGACATGATAAACATGTAAGATTTTTTAAGGTTTTAGAATGCAAGCTGGCAATGTTGTTGTAACTGAACCTTATTTCACATTCATAAATAAATACACATGCTGATCTGTTGCCACTGCATCATAGAATATCAAAATATCAATGAAATATGTCAAATAGTCAATACCAGTTATGTCAATATTAAATTGCTAGGTTGCTTATAAATACATTTGTCATGAACATATAAACTTTCCACTCAAAAAACAGTTATTTTTATACATATAGTAGAAAATAATAACTTTAAATGAACTAATGACATGCACAACCAAAGTTTACCTCCATTTTGATTTCCACAATCCAAAATCCCAATCAGGTGAAAACTTGGTAAGTCCAGCCATCAAGTTGTTCAGAGTCTTGTGATGCAAGCCTAAAATGAAGACAGTTGAGGAAGAATTGCATATAAATTATTACTTTTTATCTTAAAAATCACAACATAATGCATTCTTATAAATGTTATCTTATTTTTTGCTCTCCAAAATATAAGAATGTATGTTCATCTTGATAAGTGTGCCTGAATATAACTGCAAGCATAAAATAAAATAAATATATAATTAAGTTCACCATCTCAGGACTTTGAAACAAATGATATGGTACATATGGTATGTTACTATGAAAATTGATAAACAAATCAACATATTATAAGTAGATAATTAACAGCTATGGATGTTTTTCTACATACTTGATGCCACTTAGTTGTCATGTACATACCTTAAATAATCCAACAGATTGCATTCTAGAGGACTGGGTTGCTTTTGTTCTGTACCACTCAGGAATCATAACTTGAAGTAACAGACTTCTCCCCATGTAATAATGGATGTAACTAATAACTCCATTGTTCACCAGGGGTATTGTCCCAATATGTCAGGTAAAACATCTGTTTTCCTGAAAAATATAAATATAGATTAATACATTTAATAAAGACTGTTGAATTAATGGAAAATTTTTTAGTTTCTTCTGAAAATTGTGTCATATTTGTTTAGATTCATGTACTATAATAATAATAATACATATGAATAAGATACAATACTTAACTTATTGAATGAAAATGGATCTTACATGATACATGTATCATACATAATATAATAAATCTAGTTGAACTTTTTATTAAGTGTTAGCAAGGATATTAAAGTGAAGGTTATAAAAATGTTTGCCTAAACATGCTAAAGAAACACAATCTTTTTGTAAAATGTGTAAAGAAAGGGATGAAGTACATTGAATGGCTGCTAAATACATTGATATTGGAAAGAACTGCTGTATTATAGGGTCTAAATTTGTATTTTGGAGTAGATTTTACCGACCACATGGTCCAGAATACATGTGCCAGGTTGATTATTTTATAACTGTTGCACTTTTGACTGACAGAGTTCAGAGTTGGCTTTTAACTTTAACCTAAACACGTTAAAGGCAAATAGCTGCCGAGACAGAGTCCGAGAGTAAGTGAATTCATATTTATATGCCCTTTGTTAGTCGTGAAGTAATAAAGTGTCCGTTTAGCAAACTAATGGTTCATTGTTTGAATCCTGCATAGCACAAATAATTTTTCTATCTTACAAATAGCACCAAAAACATGTAAGTAAATAACCAATGTAAATTATGTATGCTGTACGACTACAGTCAGATATACTCCTACAGTTCTTGAAAAGTTATATGAAAGAGGCATACAGTATGTGTGTTATTTGGTAATGATTCTGCAATATTTTTTCCATGCTTACTTGTTAGCTTTTGTGAGTAATTTGTGGCGAAACTAAGCAAAGTACTGATTCTGAGTGACAAAGGACTTTTCATGTTTAAAAATACAGGGCAATAAATACTCAAGATCTGATTTAAATCTACACTTCATCATTTTGAATGTTCCACCATTATCTAGTAAACAAGCGGTTGCTACACAAATTAAAATTACTTCCGGGTTAACACCACAATTCAGTATCTTGAAAGAAAGGCCAACTGAGGCTGTTAAAACTAAAGATTAACAACTTACCCTGAAATTTTATATCCAGAAGTTGTTAACTAAGAACATCTCGACGTTACAGCTTCAAATTAGATACAAATTTACGCTAAACTTTTTATCCGGAAACGATGGTTTTACAAAGGGGAATAATTCCAATTGATTTTTTTCTAAGGGAATTGTCTAAACTACGTACTTACCCTCGTATCATTCAACGACTGAATGGGATCAGATACACTTGTCTTGACATCATAGAAATACTTCCCATAATTTTCATGAAATCAGATAATATGGGTAACGTGTAAACTGGACGTCAGTTGAGCGTATATTTCCGCGCACTTTATAGCGTGATTGTGACGTTACGTCATTACCTCAATACACACGATTTTCGCATTCCACGACACATTTATTTCATAAATATTGTCAAAATTAGTTTAAATATCTTTATTCATACGATGTAAATGAAGGTAACAGCTTTTGTTTTTATGTTTTTAAAATGATTTCATGTTTACGACTTTAAACGCTTTCAGGCATTTGGCGCATGCGCACAGAAGCCAGCATACCACCTTAAGAGCATATTTTTTCTGTCTGATTAAAAGAAATAAGTACTTTTCTGCCCGCACCTTTTTGATGTTAATATGACGTTTTTGTCCAAAAAAGTAGTCCTATGATAGGAATGCTAAAATACCCCATAAAAGGGGTTTCACATATAGAAATACAGAGACGAGCTAAACAATCTGGTCGATTTAAGGGGATTTTTTGTTTATAGCAAACGGGCGTACAAGGTTTCTGCTGTATTGAATTTGATTTTATTAAAACTGAATAAGTGATCAGTTTTTAATTAAACAAGAGACATGTTAGACATGGCCATCCCCCCGCCAGGTGCTCTTTCTATGACCAAGATATTTGAGATGAGATGATTTGAGATGGTATAGGTCTAAAAATATTAGTAATTACAACGTGTTCAAGGTTATTCACCTGCACTTTCTCTGTGCTAATGTCTCACTTTTAATCTAAAATTATGAAATTGTATGCTTTTCGCAAACGTTTTATGCGAAAAATCAATAAAGGGAAATAACTCAAAACCAGGCTAAGTTTGAGTTATGGTTCTTGGACACTGCACTGCATCTTAATGTCCTCTATGACTGTATGCAATGTGAATCAATTCAGTTCTGTAGTTATGGCCCTGACAAGAAAACACAATTAAAGGAGATAATTAAAAAATATGACAAGCTAGAGTTAAGGTACTTGCACTTTTTGACAATGTCCTCTGTCTGTGTGTAAAGTTTAAACAAATTCCCTTGAATACTTCATAGCTATGCTCCGGACAAAAACGTGACGGACGGATTGACGGACGGACGGACGGACCCACGCGCGCACGCACGCACGCACGGAGCATTTTACCATATCCCCTTCGCCTTGACGGGGGATAATAACAGTGAGACTTTTTGTTAAGAGTTCAAAATTTTACGAACCGATCCCAAATACCTCAGCGGTCGTCGCACTTGAAATTGACACCAGTAGCGAGACTACACCAGTAAGTGAAGGTTCCGCCACTATTTGAAACTCCTCCCACAAATTTATTTCTAGGAGAAAAGTGTGACCGATTGCATGGCATTTTAATTTTTTATCTTAGATAAATAAAACAAATAATTCAGATGAAAGAATATCGAAGATATATTGAGACAGGCAATATAGAAATGTAAATATGTGTCTTCTCTTAAATGTAGTGTATAATACAAAGTTTTGATAACCAGTCCCCGTATATGGTCAACGTACAAAGAGTAATATTGAGATTGAAAACCAGTGGGGGTAGTTGGTCAACTCAGGGACATATCCTTACAAAAACATTTATAAATGGAAAAGCAGTGGAGGTAGATTGTCAACCCAGGGTCATTTCAAATAAAAAGAGGTATAATACATTGAAAACCACAGTAGGTAGGTGGTCAACCTATTAGTGTTATTGTCTTCATTAGATACATTGAAACCAGTGTAGATAGGTGGCCAAGTAAGGGTTATCGCCTTAAAAGCAGGTCTAATACATGGCAAACCAGAGTAGGTAGGTGGTCAAGTAAGGATTGTTGCCTTAGAAATAGGTATAATACATGGAAAACCAGTGTAAGTAGGTGGTCAACTAATGGTTATTGCCTTATAAACAGGTCTTATACATGGCAAACCAGAGTAGGTAGGTGGTCAAGTAAGGATTGTTGCCTTAGAAATAGGTATAATACATTGAAAACCAGTGTAAGTAGGTGGTCAACTAATGCTTATTGCCTTATAAATATGTATAATACATGGAAAGCCGAAGTTAGTAGGTGTTCAACAACGGGTTATTGCTTTAGAAAGAGGCATTATACTTGGACATCTAAACATAAACAATACCCACTGAATTTTGTGTGAGGAGTTTCAAATCGGGGCGGAACCTTCACTCAGTGATGTGCTCTCACTACTGGTGGCAATATAGCGACGACTCATAGGGGATCAGTTGTTATACACAAAGAATGGTAGAGTGATCTCTCTTCATTAATAATTGGCCCTAGCATATTCTCTGAGCTAGAATTGTATCGTTTATGTCAAACTTTTCGACTAAAAATGACTTTTTTTACAATATCTTTTATCAATAACTATGCATTGAGGTTGCTTGTACATGTAATAATGGATGTATTGGCCTTTGATTTGTCGTAAACGATTTTCACACAACACATGTAATTTAAAAGTGTCCAAAAGAAATGCAACAAGGCTATCTGCATATTCATACATGCATGCCTTCACTTCTCATTTAAGATTCATCACATGTAATAATAGATGTATTGGCCTTTGATTTGTCGTAAACGATTTTCACACAACACATGTCATTCAAAAATGTCCAACAGATATGCAACAAGGCTATATTCATACATATATTCTTGCACTTCTCATTTGTAACATTTTGCATCATTTGAAAGTAAGCATATTGCATTTACATTATCCACTTGTCATTTAAAACTATCCATCAGACATACAGCAAAGCTATATGAAAAAGTATACATACATGTACATTCATGCACATGTCATTTTTCATAGAGCATTCGCAAGTAAGCGTATTGTAATTTTTACATGTATAATCTTCCATAAATAGGCCTTGTTAACAATTAATGAATCTGATAAGACTCGATATCGGCCAGACTGTGCATCGTTTAAATTTACCTCGAAACCCAAAACCCGTGTTCTTTCATTAATATGTCCATTGTTTTCAACAAAATATACACGTGTCTGTACTATAGTGAGTGAAAAACACGTCGAAAGTCAGCATATTATTTCAGAGTGCATAGTAGAATATTCTGTATTCTTTAATTACTTTAGATATGGAGCCTAATGGTTAGCCTTACGCCAACATTTCATCGCCGATTTTCGAATTTTTCACAGATTGTGTTCTTCTGCATTTAATCAAAGTCCGAGCTTAAAAAAGCTACCATGGATGTATTCACAGATTTTGGAATAAAACTTAAATGGTCTTTTACCTTTGCCATTTTACTTTCATCAATAACAAAGAACATTATAAAAATCTCTCTAACGGCAAAATGCAGTTCAATAAAACTTTGCACAAATAAATTATATCTTTATTGAACATATGTTAAGAAATGTTAGGAGAGTATAGATAAAACAGTTAGACCTAAAAATTCCCTAAATTCTATTTTCATCCTAACGCAAACGCTAAATAATACAAAACATCGTTTTAAATGCCAACATAAGTAATATGATACTGACAACAACAATATCTTGTGTCCTTTTGTCAAACACATGTATAAAAAAATGAGATATTTGTAAAATTGTGTTTGACCTTGAGTTTCCTGGTCGCAAAAATATGTGACAAAGGAATAAAAATGTTATTTTCTCTCTTCATAATTGGAAGTTCGATAAAAGGACAGAATATATTGTTGTCAGTATCACATTACTCATGTTGGCATTTTAAATGATGTTTTTGTGTTGTTTAGTTTTTGCGTTTGGACGTAAGTAGAATTTGAATTATATTCAAAAATGTTAAATTTGTTAGACTTTAAAAATATTCATACCATCTTTAGACTGTTATAAAACAAGGTACCTTTATCACGAGAAAAAAGCTATATGTCTCAGTTAGGTACATGGAAAGTTTTCAAGAATTTTAGTTTTCTACCTTTACAACCACTTTGGTACTGTGGAAGTCCCTTACTCTGTTTATTTCAGAATTATTATTCATTAATGTAACATTCGAGATGTAAGACAACCACTCACAGCAAACAATGTCATTCTGAGCACAGAAAAACCACTTAGTAGCGCTCCTTTGCTTACTCCTGAAACGGTATTCACGGTTGATTTTGGTGTATCTGTATTTTTTGTAACTGCTTTCGATGTTACTACTTTTTCTGTGACCGATCTGGATGTTACTACTTTTTCTGTAACCGAAATGGTAGAAAGTGCATTTGTTGTAATTGATTTTGGTGTAATTTCACTTGCTGCTCCTGTATATAGGCAAAGCTTTCCTTCAACCTTGTTGACACGTATTCCATTAAGCAATGGCAAATTTGAAGCCAATTCTGATAAAGTTTTATTAACAAGGTGTATGTCGTCCGCCACATTACTACGAGTCTGGCAGCCATATTGCGGTACCCTCGATTTCTCAAAATAGTAACAACCTCGATGATATAACTTCACTGGTACTAGAAAAATAATTCGAACATGATAATGAACTTTTAAAGTCTCAATACAACATTGACAAGTAGCTCTTATTGTTTCAAGAAAGATGTCTTACCAGCTGAAATGACGTTTATTTGAACCAAAAACATTCATAACTTTACTTTTTGAATTGATGAACAATGGAGTTACACACAGTAAGAATATAGAGCAATATCTTTCGTCAATAATATTGCAAAAAAAAAGCTTCCTGGCAACTTTTTCTAATAAAAAAGCGACTTGAATACAAAAGAAATGAATATGTTAACATTGTTTTAGAGTAAAAGAACATGGTTCTATCATTAGTCCTCTAAGTACATTTATTATACAGTATCAGTACATTCAAAAAGATCCCGGGTCTTTAAATACCCCGTTGTACAAAAACAAAACAAATGTCGACCTCAGCTTGCACATATGTACCTTCTGATCTGAATCTATAGTGTTGATTTACCTGTCACAGATAGCTTAATAACATTTTAATCGAAAATGAATGTTTCGAAAAGCGGGACTCTGTTTCTTATGTAATTAAGTAATAAATGCAAGATTCGATTCAAAACATTCACCTAGTAATAACACGCAGTGAAAGCAGACGCTAATTAAATATGTTCATATTTTGCAGGTTTCTTTCTTTAATTGCAAATTCCAAAAAATTATACTGAGCTTAATTTGTATCATGACTCTGTTGTCAACACTACTCCTACTTACATTCAAAAGCAACGGGCGTTGTGGTCGCCGCATTAACAAGGCCACTGTAGTTACCGCATCTTGTCACAATTCCGAATGAATCAATACATCTTTCATTCTGTATTAGATATAAAATTCCTTATTTAGCATAACTTTATTTCAATTTCAAGAACTTAATATGTAATGGAATTAGTAACCTCTAGCGGCCTGGCGGCGAGGTCCGTAACTAACAAAACTTGCCATTTGCTGCCATGAGTTAAAATGAGACAGTCGAGCCATATTGTGGAATCTCGCCGACCCTACTAAGGTTTCCGTATCTGAACACTTCGTGACCAGATATTAGAATACAAGTAACAAAATTAACATTAGATAGAGTCACAACCAAACAATGGTTCAACGCATATTCTATACACAGTATAAGCTTTTATATTAACCTGAATGGCAGACTTGCGTTCATCGACGTGCTTCTCGCATTCTTCGTCACGGAATGTCTCGGGTAATTGGATTATATCCAGAATACTTTGTTCATCTGGTGAATCGTTACCTTTGGATATATGTATACAGGCTGGACACTCCAAACCTGCAACGACATTCAGGCATAACACTATCATTATATTATACAAATATTACCTTTAACGTATCTGAAATGTAATCACACTGAGGAAAATATACATAGTTATAGAAAGAATTCATAGAAAACTGATAAAAATTAGAATACTCATAAATCAAATTAACTGCAGTTTATCAATTTAAACTTACATATTTTATTAGATATTAGTTTGTTGAAAAAAGTAAACTTTACCAACTGCGAAAAATATCCACATAAAATTTAAAAGAAAGCACAAAAAAACTTGAATAGTTTTCATTTTTTACTCTGTATAATAGTACTGTTGTTTAGTATCTGTTCAGTTTCAAAGTGACCGTGAATAAATTATATCCGTATCTTCTTTATTTGTGAGTGTTTCATCCGGTAGATACTTTGAACTTCATTTCGTTGCTTATGGCAGGTCAGACTACGTGAGTCAGTCCTGCTCTCAAAAACAAATGTGCAGAGGGAAAATTAAGAATATGGACAAAGGTTTAAGACTTCCTTTTAACATAAAAAATTTGATCTTGAGAACTCATGGACACACATATGTAATCGGTTTCAATATTTTGTAAGCAAAATATTGATCTGTTTGGGAAGTTGGTACGTTAACTGCAAAGTTTGTGGATGTGCTAATAATAAACGATAGAGGCTTAATGATTTATCAAAAAACTATTATCTACTCCAGTCGTTTAGTGTCGTCTAACAAAAACACTATAGGCGCACCTTGGTACATTAAACATGTGACTGTTCATCAGAACGCCAATTTTTGATTTATAAAACCTTAAACGAGACTTTATTTCCGGATTCTTTGACGACCAAATATCACAATACAGAAACGGAAATGACATAGATTGCCATTTACTTGGATATCTTATTGAGCGCATGCTGTGCATTTCGACATTAATACTCTCCGGCGATATCAATTTGGCATTGTCAGTCCTTTTGTCCGTCCGTCCATCTGTCCATCCGGAGCCTATGTGAGATATACTTGGGGTCAATTGTTTGAAACGTAATAAAACTGATGACTGTTATAGCGAAATGCAACCCGTCAAGTTACAGTCGGATTCCTCCAAAATACTTGAGTTAAGGCACCAAAATGAAACATTCATTTCTATAAAACAAGTCGTCAGAATTGATTTTAATGTGGTGCAAATTATCATAGGTATTCACTGAATTTCGCATCATTGGTAAATTTCATTTATAAATGACCCACACAACGGGCTGTTACTGTTTCCAGCATAAACTATATAGAAACTTGAACAAATAAAGCAGTTTGTTACAGAAATAAATTTCACCTCAACAAAACCAAATTCCAGACCAAAACTACTTCCCTGAGGCGAATGTCCTAACCACTGAGCTATCGAGATCCACATTATGTTGTACATTCACTATGTTAACTTTAATTTTTCAACACAACAGTCCATAAAACGAGCAGAACTTTCAAAATGTTGACATCGGTGGGTATGCCATTTCCCCTGCTCCCCGTACAAAGTCACCGTGACACTTTAATAAACAATGACAGGCGCTGTAACTCTTTACATCTTACACTTTTTGTATTGAAACTATTTTGACATGTTCATACATACGGTTTACCAAGACCATTTTCGAAATAGTTACTCGGGTAACTCGAGTAACCATAGTTCTAATCCGAACGGGTCGAGTTAAAACAATGCGTATGCGCTTAATATCATAAGCGACCCGTGTAACCCTAAGTTGCGCACGAGATGACCAGGATGGCGGACTCGACTAGAGATTATCTGCTGGATAGACTTATTTAGTCAAACTAAAGCTTTATTTGTACAAAATGACACAAGTTGACAAAAAGACAACTCAATACCTACTCGATACGTTCGGGTTAGAAAGGTAGAGTTATTCCACTGCGCAAGCGCCAGTTCTCTACCGGAGTAACGCGAGTAGCATTATCAAAAATCCAGGTGGCCCTTATCCTCTTTCTATAACTATGCATATTCTCCTCAGTGTTATTTTATTCGAGATAAGTCAAATAAGATATACACACCATTATAAAATGACAGTTTTATGCCTGCAAGTCTTTGAAGGTTGTGAGTGTCCAGCCTGTATTCATATCTCCAAAGGTAACTGATGAACAAAGTACAGTCAAACCTGTGCTAAAGACCACCTCCGAATAGAGACCACCCTGCAAATAAAGACCAGCAGGGAGATCACCGTGCACTATTCATATATAGTAGATATATCTGTAAATAAAGACCACCTGCAAACAAATACCACATTTGTAGCTTCCTAACAGTGGTCTTTGTTCACAGGTTTGACTGTATACTGGATATGATTTCATTACCCGAGACATTCCCTGACGCAGAATGCAAGAAGGACGTACATGAACGCAATTCAGGTTATTATAAAAGCTAACACTCTTTGTGAAATAACCGGTCTGGGTTGTAACATTGTTTGATTATCATATTAATCTTGTGACATTATCTAACTGTTGTTATTTTTATCTTTATCTTTATTTGGTGATGAAGATCTCAGATACGGGAACCTGGATAGAACCACTGAGATTCCACAGGGCAGCTTACAATAATGTATCAATACAAATGAAAATCTAACTCATGGCAGCAAGGTCAAGTGTTGATCCGTAATTTGCCTTACTACATGTATCTGGTCTTTTCTACTACTAAATACTAAAGACAATCAACTCCAATGCATGTCCTATGAATGTGCATATAGCTATGCTGAATAATTGATGTTTATACCTTATACAGAAAAATGTGATGCTTCACTCTGACAATTGATAGACTTGAATGTAAGTTGATAATGTCGATCGATCGAATTTATGCAGAAAAGTTCGGAATCATCATTCATGATGCAGCACATGCATTACGTGACGCAAATATAATGAACTGAACAATTATTGAAGAAACCAATGTTGGGCGGGACGAGGGATACATTTATCAAGTTTCTGTCTTCGGTCTGTGTTTTATTATGCTTGGTAATCATTTTAAGTAGCACATGCTTTAATTTCCATATCAGAAATAGGAAACCTTCGATAAAAGTCTACAGCGTTACAAGTCACAGTACATAAAATTTACACACATTTTAAGACTGTTTTAGTATAATTCGGGTCATCTGCGTATGATAATCGAGCATTTTGTATTCAGATCAGATAGCAAAATCTTAACTGTACTCCGGAAAGCAATTGCCTTGTAATATTCACAGATAAGTAACGTGACCGAGAACAGTAGCAAGGCCTCGGGTTGGTTATTGAACGACAGTGTCAAACCGAATAAATATATTTCCTTTACAGTTCCAATGAAGTTATATCAACTAGGTTGTTACTATTTTGAGGAATCGAAGTTACCGGAATATGGCTGTCAGACTCGTAGTAATTTGGCGGAGGACTTACATCTTGTTGATTAAACTTTATCAGAATTGGCATCAAATTTGCCATTGCATACTGGAATAAGTGTCAACAAGGTTGAAGGAGAGCTTTTTCTTGCATACCAGATGGGGATATCTGCAGTTTTTACCAGTACTGGAAAATCTCATCTTACACCCCCCGTGTAAGACGACTTACGTGCTTACTAGTGAGGTAACGTTATAAACAATGTGGCGTCACGTTATAAACAATGTGACGTCACGTTATATACAATGTGACGTCACTTTCGCATACATAACATCTAAAGAATGTTTGTTTTTATATCAAAATGCATCATTTCGGTAAGTTTGTTTTTAAATATCTATTTTAAAGTGCAAGACGGTATGCAAGAAAAAGTTTCTACCATGAGATACTTGGTTCAGATGGAAATATCCGTCACTTCGGGTAACTGTTTCGCGGAAACTCGGTAGAGCCTCGTTCCCGCCAAAACAGCTACCCTCAGTGACGGATATTTCGATCTGAACCTTGTGCTCATATAAGAAACTAATAGTCTGCATACGGGAAGAGCAAGTTAATTTACACCAAAATCAGTTACAACAAAAGCAATTACATCAAAAGCAGTTACATAAAGATCGGTTACAGAAAAAGCAGTTTCATCGAAATCAGTTACACAAAACACAGATAAACCAAACGCAAAGGTGAATGCCGTTTTAGGAGTAAACAAGGGATCGCTACTTAGTAGTTTTTCTGTGCTTAGAAGTAGTGGTCGCCTTACATCTCGTATGTTGCATTTATTATTAAGACTAACATTCATTCCAAAATACATTCATGTAGCTTACCTCTAAGTTTGGACTCTGATTAGATGTAAAAGAACACAATTTGTGAAACGTGTGAAAATGCAGCAAAGAAATGCTGGCGCAAGGTTGTCTCATACGTAAAGTAATTAAAGTATATTAAATATTCTACTATGCACTATTAAAGTGACGTTATGCGCATCTTACTGCATATAGTGTATTTTGGTGACAGTTATATAAAAGCAATTTTTGGTTGCTGTTCATTTAAATGTGTTAAATTAATGATTATGCCGCATTAGTATTTGAAGTTGGTGCTTTAGATATAAAAAAATCGGACTCATAAAATGAGGTTTGTAGAGATTTCGGCAGTGGAAGGGAAGCAACTCCTGCATGCAGGTGTTCTTTTCTTAAATTGACTCTCCCAGTCAAATAAGAAAATCAATATTTGGAAAGTTATTATTTCATACTGGTAGCGTGAAGAGTTTGGTGTATTGGGTTAAAAGCTATTATTTCCTCTACGCTGTTGTACACACACCATATTCAGCTGGATTTTTACTTGAAAAAAATGCGCATAATGTCACTTTAACAATGTGATGGCGTTGCTCTTGCATTTCATTGACCAGACCATAATGTATTACGATGAAACAGATGTACATTATTTATGAACGAACACAATCATAATTCATTAACACAGGAGCGAGACTGTTTGTCAGGAGCTTTAATTTTGAGTAAAAGAAATGTGAACTGGACATTGTAACATAAATAATAATTCTTTATCACTTTTTTTTGACTCAGATTTGAACAACTGTGGTACAATACTTTCAGTCCTGTGTGATTGAGGTCGGCGCCTTAATTGTGACTTTATCCTTGATAGGTTAAATAAATACACTTTAACTTTATAATTTGGTAGCGTATAATTTCAAAAATACATTACAGAAATATACGTTTTATTTGTCTATTCGTTCTATTATATGTTATTTTCAGAAAAATTGAAGAAATTATTTTTTTACCCAAATCCGAAAGCGAGCAGCTTTAAAGTGACGACCTACATAAGCTAGAACTTTTGGCTCTGATTCTTTTTCATTAAATTTTTCTTATATTGTGTAAATGTATTATTGTATATACAAAATGTGTAGTGATGAGGTCAATATCCAAATCTATGGACCTTGAGTTATGTGGAAGTTTTCAAAGCCGAAGGCCGAGGTGAATATCATATACGTCTGGTACATTGGTTTTAGATATTCACCGAAATCATCAGTCAGTGTATATTTTATGTATGACCATAGTATATATTGCTATCGACATTATAAAATAAAAAAACTGATAATCAGCAGTTTTATCAGCAGATGTAACAAACATACATTGTATCATTGCATAAGTATACATTTTGCAACAAAAGCATAAGTGGGGTATATTAAGTTTAGTCAAATTATTGAGTATAAGCTAACTGAATTGTTTTGTCACTGACATTAAAATATATATGAAGTTGTGGTAACTGAAAAGTGTTCGCCAACTGTAGACCAATCACTATGCATAAATTAATATTTGATATAAAAAACGTATATACATGTACAGTGTTCAACGACATGTATCTTCTACTTTTCCCTTTTCTCAAAATTATAATGCAGTGTTTTAACTACCTCATGTACACGACATATTACATTGTCTTAGTGCATATAGAACGTTATGAATGAGAGAGCAAATCATTAAAAAAAATCATCGGTACCATTTTATAACAAGAAGTCCAATATGGCCCTATATCGCTCACCTGGATACCATTGGCTATAATACAAGGTCATCAATAGCAGAAGAGGTCAATTTTGACTTAGGTGACATGGTTTGAACATTCTTTGAAGATGTAAACTAGGCAATGGTACATGCCAAATAGCAAAGCTCTACGCTTTGTGGTTTCAGAAATAAAGACTTTTAAAGTTTTTCCTATATAAGCCTATGTAAAAATAAGAGACCTCCAGGCGGGGTCGATTTAGACTCGGGGTCATGAACAATCTTAGCAGAGGTTAACTAGGCATTGCCAGATGCCAAGTTTTTGGGAAATAGTATTCCTATCTAATATTGTTTCTAAATTTGAGATTACTATTGTATTATATTCTTATTATAATTGTTAATAGTAACATTTTATTTTCAAATTGGTAAATTCAGTAAATATCCAAAACGTTGGAATTATAGTTAAGTGGGTTTACAGTTAAGTTTAAAGCTGAACGCGGATTTTGGTCTTATCGACAGAAATTAAAATGAAATTCTCTTGGAATTTCACGTTAATGATATTTCTACTAAACGAGACGGTTAACATATTTTTCGGAATTTCCAAGATGGCGGACGAGTGTGGATCTAAACAGTAGGTGTCTAAATTTCCCCCTCGTAACTGATTAAAATCGAATTTCAGGAATTAAAATGTTACACAGACCGATAGAAAAATGAATCTCCCATTCTCGGCTTTATCTGTTTCAATAATCACTGCATACTGTTTTAAGTATCTTTGATGAAAGTGAACGAAATGCCGGTGTTCCGTAGTCAAGCGATATTTCTGTGTGTTTTAACTATGCAAATGCTCAGCCTTTGTTGTGTTGGTTCCAGATAACCACTATTCTTTAGATTATATTGTTATATTGACGAACACAATATTCTGTGTTGATATATGTACAGGAATTGTACAACAAAGGCACTTACACGAAATTTATTCTGTAAGGACCATATACACCTGAATGACACTTTTCTTTACCTGTACGGTCCATATCTGCAAACAAACTGGCTGGTGCATAACAAAATTTAAACGTCTGTACTGTAGAGCTTATTGAGTTTTGCCTGACGTACTGTAGCATGCAAGTACGACAGGGAACAAGACTACCGTAGTAGCTGAAATCCACAAAAGGCTATTTTCACGAAAATAGAATTTCATATACGAAAATAGATTTTTTTGGTTAGATTATGTGTTAATTGGTCAAGAATCAACCCATCACGTAATGAACTGAATATTGTAGATTATTGGCAAAATTACTGAATTAAGCATTTTAAAGTTAATAAGCCGACCTTATATTAAGCATGACATTAGGATTCCGCTATACAACGTTTTTCTCCTTAAAGCCTTGGTAATCGCTTTAACTTTAAAAGTTTGCACACACGACCGCCTTTGAGTACTTTCAGTACTTTTTACTATTAAAATGTCAACTCGCACGGGGAGCAAGGGAAATGCCATACCCACGAAAGATTTTAAAAGATCTGCTCGTTTGTATGCACTGTTGTGTTGACAATTGTCAGTAAACATGACAATGTACAACAACGAAGGCGTCTAAATAATGTAGAAATGCGTACAGATATTGGTTTGCTTGAGGCAAGGCTGTCTCAGCAATATGTTGCGAGTCGCCTTGGCGTGTCACAGAGCGTCAATGCAAGGATGTGGCAACGTTATAGACACATGGAAATGTCATGGGAGACATGAGAGCAGTCGCGCAAGGTCTACAGCCCAGGCCCAGGACCGGTTTATTGTTGTCTAGGCTCGACGTAATCGATTCCAGAACGTCAAGGAACGACTTCCAGACTGCCACTTGTGTAAGAGTATCCACACAAATGGACAGGAATCGTTTCCATGATATTAGTTTGAGTGCTGGAAGGCAAGCCATACGTATCCGTCTGCAGCACAACAGGGACAGTCTTGAACGGGCCCGTGACCATGTCACATAGATCCTTCACGATTTGACACCGGTCCTCTTCTCTGATGAGTCCATGTTCTATGTTGATTTTATAGATTCTGGAAAATGATAAATGAGCGGCGATTAGCGTGTGTCTGTATGCCTGAACATGGCCGCTACGGCGGGGGTTCAGTTATAGTGTTGACGGGCATCAGCGTAAGGGAACAACGGACCTGCATATTATTGAGAATAGCACGCTTACGGCTGTAATGTACGTTAATGAAATTATGGATGCTTATTTTCGCACATATGCATTTGCTATTAGCCCAGATTTTATTTTCATGAACGTGTAACCAACGAGTACAGATGTACCTGGAGACAACAACTATCTTTCGCATGGACTGACCCGTTCGATCCCCTGATCTTAATCCGATAGAGAACGTCTGGGCAGGTAATTTCCTTATCCCAGCCTGCACCAATGAAATGTCCCTCATCTCATTCTTTCATTCGTTTCGCTTCAATTGTGCGTTATTTTCATCAGATTTGCTGATTAATTAATACAGAAAACATTGAAATTTGATAAAAAATTATTTATAGCTACTTCCACCACAACAAGTGATAATGTAATACAGAATTATGAGTAGTGAAGTTCATGTTTAAATTTAATGGTCAGTAAAATGAGGCCCATAGTTTACCTAAACGGTAACTGTGTTGCGTCTACCCTGACATCTTTTACAGTTTGCCATGCTTATTTATTATTTGATTAATCTTTAGTCTTATATATGTACTACATATAACATAGTGTCGAATTACATCCATATGATGGCATAGTACTAGTTAAGAACTAGATAACAATTGACGAACATAAGATAAGTTACTTAATGTAAAAATATTCGCAACAGTAACTTGATAACTTGAAAACAATTTACGAACGTTTGGTAAGTACATGTAGTGGCAGTAACACTCATTCGTGTTAAGATATTAATCTTACTTGGAGAGTGTTTGCGAATAAGTAACTAAACAGCCTGCTAGAACTCGCTAATTCTAAACTGTTAAATGAATAACTGACACGAACGAAAGATAATTAACTTATGGCATAAGTATGCTACTATACCGCCATACTGCAAATAGCTTAATGTAGTCTCGAAATTCTGCCATACTGCATATAATATAGTCTTGAAATTCAGCCTATTGCATTGAATTTCAGCCATGGTTCATGTAACATTGTCTCAAGTTTCAGCCTTTTTATCCATTGCTAAATTTGATATGCAAAACGGCCATTGTTTATGACTGCAGGTCTTGTAATAGAATGTTCATGAAACAAATGGATGCAATGAAATATTAAAACACAGATATTACGTACAGAACTTTTTGGAGGCCCATCGTGTCCAGTGTATAACGTTACTCAATACAAATTCTTTCAACGCAATGTATTAATCAACACAAGTGCAAGGTAAAAGACTCTTAGTTACTAAATGTCTTGATTTCTGTGATTTAAGACTTAATTGCAGGGAAGATGAAAAATGGAGACCAAAATTTAACTACCAAACAAACAGGTGACTGCATACCTGTTTTGCGATACAAGTTCAAATGATTGAATACAATGGAAAAGTTATGTGTCAATTATTTATCTTTATAGCAACTAACTTATTTATGAAAACGAACAAAATGTCATGCAAAACAAACAAACTTCAAATTAAATTTCCTTTCAAAGGATTTTTAAATCTGCTCGCTCTCAAATTTTGGTGAAAAAAAGCAATCAACATATTTTAATACGAATCATCAAATAAAAGGTTCCGGTATAAATTCCTGTAAAGCATTTGTGTATTTTTGAAATGATACGCCACCAACTTTATAAAGCGTTACAAAAAATTGAAAAATATAGTGTAGGGTTGCGGTTAAACCCAACTCACCAACATTTTCGACAGCTACCTAGATTTTTACCTGTGTTGTCGATACTAGCCATTACTTTTACATAATCATTTTTGAGATATTTATGTTTTTCACCGGAAACTGTAACCGAGCAGCTTTAAACAAATTGAAAAGATATGTTTCATTAAAGCTGTGCTTTTCTTCTAAAAAAGGTATCATCTGAAAATCCGGATAATCAAACAGTGTCAAGTGAATATATATATCAAACACAAAGACATATATAGTATACATATACAATATAAAACACGGCAATTAAACAGATACATGATATAACAAGTAACCAAAGGCACGCACACTATTTACAATTATACATAGACCATGAAATGCACACCAATACCAGGGATGACACAAAAAAGGGAAAATGAATTTCAACTTATTTCCATTGTAGTCCTTGAATTTCCTTTGTGGTCCCTGTCATATGCCAATTTGGACAACCAAACACAGTCTCATATGGATATGTACTCAATAAAACACAATGTACATTTTGTAATCAAAATAACCAAACACAGCGTTATATGATATTCTGGATATTAAAAACACAATGTTTTATGAAAATCAAGACAATAAAACACACTGGTTTGTGATAATCAAGACAAACAAACGCATCTGGAATCTGGACAATCAAACAAAGTATTTTGTGAAAATCGGTACATTCAGACACAAGTCATATAAAAATCACACGCAGGATAAGGAACATCACGGCGATCTTACTGGTGACAATCGTTGCAACACTTGAAGTAGGATTGTTATTTGGACTGGTGACAATCGTTGCAACACTTGAAGTAGGATTATTATTTGGACTGGTGACAATCGTCGCAACACTTGACGTGGAATCATTTTCTTGAATAAATAAGAACACTTTTTAAGTGACAAATTAGTAAACATTCAGTGTATAAGAGAAAAGGACATAAGATGCACATATACATATGTAGTAGTTCCTGACAGACGCTTGTACATGTAACACAATCGGGCAAATAAAAGCGACATTTCCATTCAAAGTGTTTATCATATTTTAAGAAAGAGAAAGACATTTAACACTTATTTATTCTTTTAAAAGTGATACTCACCAAAGTTGTAGCTAAACTAGATTAACTTTATAGCAATTTACATATAAACATTCTTTTTAACTGTTCCATTACAAATTAACAATCCACAACTATTATTCTATACTCATCTGCAAACACGAGAAACAACTGTAAGGAGTATTAATTATTTATCGCATGTTTACACGGCATTGGTCGTATTTTTTTAATCTTGAATTTCTTGAACTTAACCTAGTGCGTCGATTTAGAATGTGCACAATTTAAAACTGTGAAATAACAGACAAAACGCTTTTTTTAATATGTATTACTGTTCTGTGATTAAATGCGCAAGAACGGAAAGTGGTGCAAAATGCAAATAATATACCTTAAACAAATATGAATTTAATTATTTGTTTCATTAAGAGTGTATGTTAACTTTATTAGGAGTGTCTGTTAACTTTATTAAGAGTATCTGTTTACTTACTTAGGCTGGGATCTTTACCTGAAATAATTGAAAGTTTTCATCATTCTTTATGTATTCAAGTGACTTCCTAAATATTGTGTTGCAAGGTTTCAGTAGGCAATTTGGAAATATGCTAGTTTAACTTATTAGTAAGTACAGAAACACCGACTTTGCTGACATTTTTGTAGTCGACAAGGAAACATATAATTATATTGTTATCTGTTTATCTGTTATAATTTATGTTTGTACTTTAAGCAGGTTACAATTGCTTTTATATAATTGAACCATTTTAATACTATATAGGCAGACTGAATCTATTTTATAGTAGTCGCAATGAATTCGTTTTGAGCTATACTCTATATAATAAACTTACCCAAATAAGTCAGGCTTACCGTTGTACAGAAAGTTCCTGCATGTTGGAAAGCCTGCTGGTGGTGCTGGTTTTGTCTCTCCTTCATCTATAACCATTCCCATACCATTTGTGTTATGAAGGTCAATATGACAATGTAGAAACCACATTCCGGGATTATCTGACCGAAATCGGATCACAACGTATCCTCCTGAAGAAAAAAGTCGATCGTAAATGTATATCCTCGATATGAAATGACATATATTCATACGATAATGATTTTAACTTGAAATACAAATAACGGGCAGTTTAATTTGCCTAGATTGTCCAGCAAATGATTAAATTAAGATTTAGTTTTTACATTCCATTTTTTTGTTACATGTGCGCAGATGAGCATCATCAGTTTCCATTAAATGTTCGATTAAAAGCATCTCCAGATGCGTACTACCTTAAAACTACAGACGGATGCGATTATGTATTGAGAATTGGGAATTGATTCTTTGAAGCACTTCAAAAGAGTTCAATTAAACTATTTAATAACATCAGTTCCGGCAAACGGGTGCGATTTTGTAGTTTGAACCAAGTCAAAATCTTTCTATGCATAACAAGGTTACAGTCCGGACACGAATGTGTGCATATATACAGGATTCCATTACCTTCAAACTCTAAGTGTGACCTTGATCTTTGAGATAGGGATGTGGATTTTGCACGCGACATGTTGTCTTGATGTGCTGAACATTTGTGTCAAGCTATTTTTAAATCCTTCAATGCATGACAAGGTTACAGTCAGGACATACATGTATATACAGGATTCCATTATATCTAAACTCAAAGTGTGACCTTGACCTTCGTTGTAGGGACGTGGGTCTTTTACGTGAAACATCTTGATGTGCTGAACATCAGTGACAAGTTTTTTTAAATCCTTAAATGCATGACAAAGTCACCTTTGGGGCATTAAATTAATCGTTCGATTCAGAATCAATTCTGTCACATAATATTCTGATTCTAGCAGTTCCCAATTGCACCCATCTTACATGTAGTAGCTACCGTTCGCATGACGTATTTCAATTAGATGACCTTTATTGTTGCCCTTGTTTGTTTGTATTTTCTATGTTAAAAATTATGTTTGAATTTATATTCAAACACGGTGAAGCTAGATGTTAGTTAGATTTTAACCAAGCTGGAAATAATTTTTATTTAAACAAATTATTTTCTGAGGTTGATATAGTACGAAATACTAGGCCATCCATCCGCCTTCTTTTCTTGGAAGAAGCAAATATCTTCTCACACAAATGTACAGTTATATTTATAATGTTCTTCAAACGGCCTTGATGTGCACAGATAAATTTGCAAAATGTCCTTCAAACGGCCTTGATGTGAACAAATAAATTTGCAAAATAACAGATGTGCATTAAATTTTCGGTTATCAATACAGGAATACTCATAACCACAGGGAATTACATGGTTTATCCCGACAGTTTATCTTTCAGTACAGATATCATATTGAGAAATAGTTGTTTTTCCATACGATATTGAGACAAACCTTTTCACAGAGGCGTTAAAGGGACCTGAAGTAGTTACGCAATCGAAGTGTTCCGTTGCAGTTTATTTAAACGAAACAAATAGTTGTACAGCCCTTTTATTAAACAAACGGCATCCATCGAAATAACAAATTTACACTTCGTTAAGTTATGTTACCCTTAATAGTCATATTGAGATTGTGTTCAAAGCATATAAAGCATGACAGTAGATGCTTTGAAGAGTTATACTAAAATATTTCTCTTATTGACAGGCATAGATGTTGATATACCTAACAAAAAGGATAGATTTTCAATGTTTGACCAGGAGAGTCAAAACTATCTTTTTACCGATTTCCTGTAAATTCAATGGGAATGAAACTTTATTGTTACTGATTCATACTTTTGTAACTATTGCAATTATCATTATTTTCGATGTCTAAATCACTTAATAATGTATTTCAGAAAATTGTAATGGTCACTTTCGAGGGTTTATCACTTTAAATTTAGACAACCTTTTAGTAATAAAAAATACAACAATCAACTACGGAAGCCATATATTTTGTACCTGTTGGGACAACTATAGTATCTTTCTCCGGTGGCCGACGATTCAAACCAGGAACATTACCGCCTGCCCAACTTGAGTTCGTCCAGGCTGCAGAACTGCAGTAGCCGAATTTATCGGTACAATTTATGTCATCTGAATTCGCGACCAAAACTCCTGTCGTCTGATTATAGATACCAAAACCCATTTTCATAACATAGAACGAGTGTCCGTGTAAATGGACAGGGTGTGACCAACCTGAGCCAGTTCCCAAGTTGAGTAAGACAAACTGGATTAATTTGTTTGAGGACAGTTTCTCAATATAAGTGCACTTGCATACTCCGTTTTTTTCGCAGTCTTCGTTACATCCTGTAGTGACTTCATTCTCTTGTGTAAGGAGAGAAACCGTCGGTGGAATAAATTCTTTACCATTTACAGACCCAGGTGTGTTTCTGGGCGGTCCAGGGAAAGCAAAGTTAAAAAAATATTCATTGTCTACTGCAGTGCCCAAAACTTCTTTATAATTTTGATTAGGATCCGTGTTATTAACTTCGTTGAATGTTATACATGTTCTGTTTTCACTCGATGGATAATATTCGTACGGACAGTTGAATGTGGGACACTTAGATGAAACTGTACATGTTTCCTTTCTTTGGTTTACAGGATTAGGCGGCGGTTGAGGGCCAATAAAATCTTGCAGTTCCAAGACCGCTTCAGCTGCATGGTATTTGGAGTAATTGAGACTCTCTGGAGTTTCTATAGTTTCGGCAATGAAAAGGATCTCTTTAGACGTGGCTTCACTCACAGCGGGTGCTTGCCAGTAGAAATCGTACCTTTCACCCGGATGTACTATAATTGACTGTACAGCTATTCGGTCAATGTTATATGCATCGGATGTTCTTAGTGTAAGCCGATGACCATATAAATACACTCTCATTGGGTAGAGAGTCATGGCTCCAATTATTCTAAATCTATATACAGTTCCAGAATAGACTTTGAAACGTTCAAGTGGAGCACCATTGTTGGTATTGTCCGTCCTCCAAAAGCGACCTTTTCCATTCACAAGTCCGGACTGAAACTCAAAACGACTAAACTGACCCCTATCCACAGAAAAGGTAGTTGGTATATTCTCCCCAGTCTGAAAGTTAAACTGTTCTGTGATCATTCTTTGATATCCTGTTTCAGGATCCATAAGATGATTCCAGTCTTGAAGAGATATCACAATTTCGCTATCTTCTATGATCGGATTTTTTGTAGGTCTTACAATAACGGGCCCATAAAGTCCCATGCTTCTTTGATCTCCAATATGTGCGTGATACATCGCAGTCCCAGGTGGATACGCTTTAAACCTGTACACAAAAGTTTGACCAGGTAATATAGGGCACTGTGTCACAAATGCGACACCATCCATCCAGGGAGTATCCCTCTGGTGCAAACCATGGAAATGGACGGTAACACTGTCCGTATGAAGCAGGTTAACAATGGTGACATTTAACGTCTGACCTTCCCAAACTTCTATCCTCGGCCCTGGGAATACACCGTTAATAGCAATAACCAGTCGTGAAGTCTCTCCGTCAGCCGTGATTACTTGTTCTGTGGAGACGTTTTTATTTGCCTTTCCGCGTTGACGAAGGATTCCGTTGTCGGGATACACTAACTGTGTTTCATTTTCCAATACATTTATCATCGTCAGTTTATGTTCAATTACTAGGGTGCATGAACACACCGGGTCTGCAATCTGACAAATGCAGTCTTTTTCTGTAGCCAGAGGCTGCACGGTGACCTCTGCTTTGAGGCATAAAACCATGCTGAGGAAAACATAGATCTGAAACTGATAAGAATCAGCTGCATGTTTTCTTACTATATAAAAAAGATACATATTTTGCAAATTGAAATAAATGTAAATAAAATGCTGGCCGTTTGCAAATATTGTTAAGCGTAAACGGCATAAACTTAGCTGACAGCACAAAACACTATAATTGTCCTTTGTTTCAAATTAAATATTAAATATCTTCAAGTTAGTCTGAAAATGAACACAGCTTTTTGCAGTTTACATTTAGTTTAAGAAACGTTTGCATATTATTGTCTTTATTTTCATACTGTTTGGTGTGTAAGCGCGTGTAAACAGGTTCTGTTTCGTAGACATTTTACTATTATTTCAAAGATGGTGGTATTCACGTGAAAACATTTAATAGTTGAATGAGGGTCGATACTACTGACGTTTCTATGACAGCTGTAAAATTTGGAAAAATTACAATATGCGAACTCGTGTAATGGTCTTATATTTATATTTATCTGTTTAAGATGAAAACTAAATCAGTCAATAGAAATAAAAGATAAATAAGACAAAATTACCATAAAACGAAAGACAAAAATTGAACTGACACGAAGTGTCATAAGCTATGCCTGGTCTTTTTTTGTATATACAAGAATACTCTTATTTTTCATCGCATAAGGTCAACATTACGGCTTCGTCGTAAATAAAATAAGCAATGAACCTGACTAGTGTCATTAAAGTGACGTTCAGAATGTCAAGAAAACAAATTGACGCTGTCGTACATCACGCGTTAACATTATGCCAACTGAGCACAGGATTTGAATGGGATACTAAACGGATTCAATTTTGGATTCAAATAAAGTCGTGTCATGTATCCAACTTACAACGATTCCAATACATCAGTTTTAATTTCAACAATGCATGCTTGTGTACTTGTTTGGTTTAGAATTCTTATTTCTATAGCAACACGAACATCACTATTATCGATAAGATTTATGTAGCAACTTCCCAAGTCGTATGCTTTGATTTCACAAATTCAGATATGTGACAAAAGTTAAAAACTTCACAGAGAAAATATTAGACACGATTTAAGGGATAATGCAGTTCTTGTTAAATGTATTTTATGTTGATAGGGTCTTCTTCTGGCACGGAAAATGTAGAATCACTGATGTTAATAATATTATCCTGAATATATTTCAACGGTGCCAGCGCTGTCTTTGACAAAGAGGCTTGTTTGATATAATAATGTAATGGCGTCAGAATGGTCTTTAATTGATCGGTAGCATCTGTATGCTTCATAATCACTTGACTCATACCAACATTTAACTATAAAGTAAATTTACTTACTTTTTGAAAAACCATTTTATTATTATTCATTCACATCCGTAATATAGAATTAAGACACAAAACACCTTTCCTTGATATCTGCTATCATAAAGGTCAATGTGACTCAGGTAAAAATTATGAGCAAGATGATAAACTCTGGCGAGCAAATAACACAGTTTATATGGATGATCGTTTTTAATAGTAGGAGTGCTTTTTTGCGATTTCGGATACTTCACATACATACGTTATCATTTCTTTTGGCCCTGACCTTATTTATGCACAGTTCAGACGTTATAAACACTCATAAACTTCATAGGTGGACCGATCCATGATTTTAACATTCGAACGAAAACAACCGCTCGACAGTACGATATATGTAGCTGTCTAGATATTACTGTATTAGTGAATACTGTCACTGTTTCGGTGAATACTTTTACTGTTTCAGTGAATGTTGTTACTGTTTCAGTGAAAACTGTTACTGTTTAGGCAAAATATATTGTACAATAACAACAACTTCCCAACATGCTGCTCTTTAATATTAGACACTTTATTTACTCAATGCATTTTGTTCAGACATTCATCAAACCTGAAAAATATGTTATATATTCATGTTAAAACTTTCGAAATGAGATATGATTTTGAAACGCTGGATGGAATACAACAAGTCTCCAACATTAAATTGTCGTTCTGACATGTAATCTGCTTGGATTTAAACACATTCGCAATATCACTGTATAGATATACATGATCATGATGGACCGTTTAAACCTTAGCAAACTTTAGAAATATAAACACAAAATCCGCTGGTTGCAAAAGATAGCTTCATTATTAAAAACCTGACCTATTTATTTTACACAAGTACTTTTAGTATTTTCATTGTCTGCATCGATAACTGAGCGATATTTTTTTTCTGTTTCCTTTTCTAGCAAAAATAACTCTTCCTTTTCAAAATTGCACAAAGAAGTTAACTCATTGTTTTGAGGTCGTCAGAATGGACAATTTTGGCAGTCATGGCTGTTTGTAATCCCTTGATGCCACCTAAAAGTACTGTTTAGCTAGACTATTTGAAAAATAAGGAGGCTATTGCATTCGCCCTTGCGTCGTCGTCTGCATTAGTTAAATTTTTATTTATAAATGCTAATATATTTTATACCATTAAAAACATTTAATGCAAACTTGGCATACTTATTTCTCATGGCAAGAAAGACAACTGTAGCTAGTCACATGACTGTGTCAACCGTATTTGCGTAGTTATGCCCTTTTTAGTTCTTAGATTTTGTAACAAAAACTTAGCTATCACTTTGCCATTTCCTAATATTTCTTCATCAGACTATTAAATTATATTGCTTTTGACAACAGGGTTGTGATGCAGGCAAAATCTTTGGGTCAAGTGACAATGTTATTCTTCTTTCTCTACTGAGATTTTGTCATGATAACTTAAAGTTAGGTATAATTTTGCCATTATTAATATTTCTTCATCAAGCTTTCAAATTAAATTGGTTATGACAATGTCACCCCTGTAACTCTTCCCACACGTCTACCCCCATCCCCTTCCCCTCTCCCAACCCCCTCCCCCTCCCGACACATTTTTTTGGATCGTTTTTATAACTTTGACATTAATTCTTATATAATAACGAAACATACCTCACTGACCCCCCTCCTCCCAGAAAAAAGTTTTTTCTCCACTGTTTTTTTTTAGAATTGTATGACTTTAATTCTTACACAATTACACAATATACCTATTCTTAGACAAACAAAATTACTGACAAACCTTCGAATAGTCGAGCGTGCTGTCATGAGACAGCTCTTGTTATGAGTAACCTAATTACTATTGACAACTGTCAATACGGAAATACAACGAATAAGTTAAAAGTGATATAAACGTAGAACGAAATGCATTGAATAAAGCTTAAGTAAGAACTAGAAACAATGCAAATTCCTTTTAAATAGAAAAGCCAGCTTTTCATGGTTAACTGTTCATCCTTCCCTTTACATCATACTTTTACATATACAAGCGCTGTTCGAAAGGTTTCTGGATTACATAAATATCTTTAGATTTACCGATATATTTACACAATAGTCTGACTGTAAATAATTTAAATTATATTGAATTTAATGACGAGAGTTCTTGTATTATTTCTTTTAAAGAGATGATTTAGCAGCGTCAGGGCAAACTTCTGACATTATCAGTAACTTAAGTAACTCAAAATACACAAGGCTTTTGCGACAAAAAAAAATGCCGTGAAAGTTAGAATTACATGCAATGTTAGACAACCTTTCAGACTATCTCTGTAGTAATTCTGTAACGGCAACATATCTGACAGTGATCATCAGCGAAGATTCCTAAAGAACTGTTGATTTCTAAAAAGTCATGCATGCAAGAGGGCGTGGCTCATGTCCTATATACATTCAAAGGTGACTTTACAAATTTTTCTGGACATAAAGCATTGACCAGCTTATACAATTACTAAACTAATAATTTACTTGATAAACCAGAGACATAAATGGGCAGATTTCTCTTAGCGACCTAAAAAATGTTTCATGTATTGAAATGATAAAAAATATGAAATCTCAATGAAATTGTCCAGTCTACACATACACTGGACCGAGAATACGGTAACCGGTTTCCCGGAATGACTGTCTTCATATTAAGTTCAGTTGCTTCCCTTTGTTCAGTAAGCCGCCGTATTTGTTGTAGTGTGGATAGCGCAAGATGCGTGCTCACAGACACAGTGCGATTTGTACACTATTTTGGTTGTAACTTAAAATAATAAATGTGCATTCTTCTTTTTTATATTTGATATAAGACAAACAAGGGACATACAAATGGGTAAGCTTATCAACACGCTTGGTTTTACTAAGACAAGCTTCAAGTTATAGATTCAACATAGTTTCAAATAGATCTAACACTTTCCTTTGAATAAAATGTTTATAATTTAATCTCTTCGATCCATGCATTCAGTTTTATACAGTATATAAAGTATATAGTATATAGTATATAGTATGGTATGGTATGGTATGGTATGGTATGGTATGGTATGGTATGGTATGGTATAGTATAGTATAAGACACTATAGACTAAAATACTGGTCCGAATATATTTAAAGAGTACAAAACATTAACAAAGACCCTACAACTGATGCGGAATTAAAACTTTGATATGACTCTGTGGCAACGGCGTCAGGACATTTGGATGACGTGTATTATCTACAGCATGAATGATACGGAAACGCAAACATCACGCCTCAAATCATTTTCATTCATTGGTCAATAAATGGAGAAATATCTTTAGGTTTGCAAAACAACTTCGCCGTGGCGCAATGGTAGCGCGTTCGCCTCGGGATCGAAGGGCCCCGGGTTCGATCCCTACCATCGCCATGTCGGTAGTGTCCTTAGGCAAGACACAATTAAATCCACATTGCCTCTCTCTCTCTTCGAGGTTGATTCCATCTGGAATGAGTCTCGAGAGCGATTAATATAAGTTGTAAGAACTTGTTTCGCAATCGAGAATAAATAAATTAGTATAAACTAAAACAACTTCAAAATTGATACAAGCATGAGCCAATTTTCTGAGAGAAAGTTTTGAAACACTTTAAATAAGAAGTATATATATATTCGTTGATGCTGCCCCACTCACGTCAACATGACGTTATTATGAGACTACAGAATTTGTTTTAACTGTAGTATGATAGAAAAACAACTAGATTAAATATATTTTAATGTATCTACAGTCAAACTTTTATTTAAGTATGTTCTTTAATTAGAGAGATATGAAATATTTCAGGAAACTGTTTGAACACCCCTTGCATGAAAGTTGTATTTCGGTGTATTTCTCAATATGATACTGCTGTCCTGTAAATATGATATCGCTACTTTGTATATTTAAACTCAAACATAAGTCGTTTTGTCATCTTTATATCTCCAGCACAAGCTGCTATTTTGGCTCTAATATAACACACAAAATATCAGCTAACAAGGTTTAATATCTGATTAAGTCTTTACAGCTATAGTTGTGCCGGGCTAAGTATGTATTAGTTTGCAAAGCCTATACAGGACAATTTTGTTGGAATGGTCTTTTCAATGAATCGCTGCATAGAATTGTATCAAACAATTTTGTAACTATTTGTATAAATTTAAAAATAACAATACTTCAATAGTTTCGTACTGAATATCTTTTGATTACCAATTCAATTTTATGCGCCTGCGCCGACAGGACTCATTTCGCCATAACCATTGTATCACTCCGCTGCAATAGCGGTAGCGTGAGTTATGTGCGCTTCAGTGATACAAACTCGGGTGCAAAACCAAGTATAAAGCTGTATATTTTTTGTTATACAAATGTATTACATTTATGATATCCAGCATATGCTGCTTTTTTCAGTTTTGCATTTAGGCCGTTTCAGCTCTTGGGTAATGAATATGCATTAGGAATTACGTCAACAGCGTTATTTGTTCAATTGCAAATAGAAGTGTGGGCAAAGTAAACATTAAATAAAAAGAACTTTGTAAATCAAATAATGTAGTACTTAGTTAAAGCGTAAATCTTCGAAGTTTGACATACATAATAAGTATAGTATTATAATTACAAGTAATATAGATACACGTCTCACAGCACTTTCCGCGTCAGCTTAATCAGTAACTAATGCTAGCCAGGCTTATAATAGCTGTGGGTTCGTATCAAAGTGAAGATGTATGTGTGTTTCTCGTTTCGCCTTGTAGTCGTTTGAGTGGGTAATTTCCCACCTGTATATTACTTTCAATAAGGCAAACCGCCTACATGTCATAAAGCTACGTACATTATTCCTTAATTGGTTTATGTTTTTTGTGTAATATAAGTTCGTCAACAGCTACAGTCTTAGAAAATCTTCATGGTCTTACATCTGCTGGTAAATCCTCCACGTGGTCTTGGAAAGGATCACAAGTTCAACAGTTCTAGGGATGGATCAATATGGGCATGATTGAAGAGGCACAACAGCATCAGTCTACGCAGTAAGCGTTAAATTGTTTTTCACTTTCTTTCATTTATTTTTTTTCCAATAGACCGATCTTTTCAATTTATATTTTAAAATAATTCCTGATCACTGTTTTTGTCTTAGATTTGAACAACTATGTACAATACCTTCAGTACTTTGTGATTGAGGTCGCCGCTTTAATTATGAATTTACCCGAGATAAGTTATATGGATACACAGCAAGTTCATATCAAATTGCCCAGACACAAGGAAGAATATGATGAAACTCGGTCACAGTTAGACTTTGTCGTTTTTCTTAACCTCCGACTTCAAACACTTGTATTATGATTGTGTCTGTTCATAAATAATGTACATCTTTTTATCTTGATAAATTATGCTCTTATCAATAAAATACAAGAGCATCACCATCACATTGTTTACAGTGCATAGTGGAAAATTCCATATACTTATATTAATGCACATTTTTTACGCAACATTAAAGCTCCTGACAAACAATCTCGCTCCTGTGTTAATGAATTAAGATTGTGGTCGTTCATAGATAATGTGCATCTCTTCATCATAAAACATTATGCTCTGGTCAATGGAATACAAAAGCAACGTTATCACATTGTTCACAGTGCATAGTAGAATATTACATATACTTTAATTACTTTACGTATGAAACAACCTAACGCCAGCATTTCTTTGCTGAATTTTCACACGTTTCACAAATTGAGTTCCATTACATCTAATCACAGTCCAAACTTAAATAAAAGCTAGTTTTAAAAGTTATTCTTATTAATTAATGCAACATTCGAGCTGTTAGACGACCACTAAAGCAAACAATGCAATTCCAAGCACAGAAAAACTACTAAGTAGCGCTCCCTTGTTTACTCCTGACACGGCATTCACGGTTGCTTTTGGTGTCTCTTTGTTTTTTGTAACTGCTTTCGATGTTAAAACTTTTTCTATGACCGATCTGGATGTAACTGCTTTTTCTGTAGCCGATCTGGATATTACTACTTTTTCTGTAACCGATCTGGTAGTTATTGCATTTTTTGTAACTGATTTTGGTGCAATTTCACCTGCTGCTCCTGTATACAGACAAAGCTCTCCTTTAACATTGTTGACACGTATTTCATTTAGCAATGGCACAATTGAAGCCAGATGTGATAAACTTTTATTAATAAGATGTATGTCCTCCGCCACATTAATACGTTTCTGACAGCCGTATTCCGGTACCTTTGATTCCTCAAAATAGTAGCAACCTCAATGATATAACTTCACTGGTACTAGAATGAATAATGCGTACATGTTCATTAACTTTTTCTTAAGACCACATCGAGAAGTAGCTCATATTTTACCAAGAAAGATGTCATACCGGCGGAAATGACCTTTATTTGTACCAAAACATTCATTACTTTTCTTTTTAAATCGACGAATAAGTTAAGAATATAGAGCGATATCTTTAGTCAATGACATTGCAAAAACATTAAAAAAGGCTTCCTGGCAACTCTTTTTCGTAAAAAGCGACTGGAATACAACAAAAATGAATATGTCAACATAATTTTAGGATGAATAGAACATGGTTCTTTCATTATCCTATGATTAAATTTATTATACACAGATCCTTGGACTTTAAATTCCCCTCGGTACAAAAACCAAACAAATGTCGACGTGAGCTGATGTTGATAGTTTGCAGGTTTTTGTCTTAAATTCCAATTTCCGAAAATTTATACTTAGCTTAATTTTGATCATGACTCTGTGGTAAACACTACTCGTACTTACATTTTATAATTACGATCGTCGCATTAACAAGGCCACTGAAGTTACCGCATCTTGTCACCATTCCGTATGAATCAATACATTTTTCTATCTGTATTAAGTATATACATGTATATCAATTCAATTATTCAACATAACTTTATTTCAATTTCAAGAACATGTAGTGGAATTAATAATCTCTAGCGGCCGGACGGCGAGGTCCGTACCGAACAAAACTTGCCATTTGCTGCCATGAGTAAAAATCTCGCCGTGCCTACCAAGGTCTCCGTATCTGAAATCCTCATGACCAGCTATTAGAACACAAGTTACAAAAGTAACATTAAATAGAGTCACAACCAAACAAGGTAACATCACATATTTCATAAATATTATAAGCTTTTTTGTTAACCTGAATGATAGACTTGCGTGCAACTACGTCCTTCTCGCATTCTGCGTCACCAGACTCGGGTAATTGGATTCTATCCAGAATACTTTGTTCATATGGCGAAACGGTACCTTTGGAGATATGTATACAGGTTGGGCACTCCAAACCTTCAAAGACATTCAGGCATAAAACTATCATTATACTAATATTGCACTATCTCATTTAACGTATCTGGAATGAAATCACACTGAGGAAAATATACATAGTTGTAGAAAGAATGCATAGAAAATTGATAGAAAATATAATACTAATAAATCAAATTAACTGACAATTTATCAATGTGTACTTATATATTTTATTAGATATTAGTTTGTTGAAAAAAACTTTACCAGCTGCGAGAAATATCCACAGAAAATTTAAAAGAAAACTTGAATAGTTGTCATTGTTCACTCTGTACCATAGAACTGTTGTATAGTATCTGTTCAGTTTCAAAGTGACCGTGAATAACTTATATCCGTATCTTCTTTATTTGTGAGTGTTTCATCCGGTAGATACTTTGAACTTCAGTACGTTGCTTAGGCCGGGTCAGACTCCGTGAGTCAGTCCTGCTCTCAAAAAACAAATGTTAACAGGGAAAATTAAGAATATGGACACTGATGTAAGACTTCCTTTTAACATAAAGAATTTGACCTTGAGACACAAATATGTAATCGGTTTCAATATTTTGTAAGCAAATTTCTTTTTTATGTGGTTACTTTAACTGCAAAGTGTGAGAATGTGGTGATGTTTGTATTCGGCTAGAGATCGCTGGTATCAGTGCACAAGCATGTTTTCTTTTGTGAATTACTATTCAATTCAAGAAGTTTACATCATTAAAACTGAGTTTTGAATGATAAATGATAGAGGCTTAATGATTTAATTAAAAATTATTATCTATTCGAGTCTTTTAGTATCGTCTAATAAACAATACTATAGGTTTCTGGTGCACCTGGATAGCTTTTACATATGAATGCACATCAAAACGATAATGTTTGGTTAACAAGACCATAAACGAGATTTTATTTCCGTATATCCATTTGGTGTTGTCAGTACTTCCGTTCGTCTGTCCGTCCGTCCATCTGTCCATACGGAACCTATCTAAGACATAGTTTGGGCTATTTATTTGAAACGTAATAGAACTGATGACTGTTATACCGAATTGCGACCCGCCAAGTTTCAGTCGGAATCCCCCAAAACACTTGAGTTATGGCCCTAAAATGCTCTCTTAGATATTCCATATGAAAATAAAACATTCAAATTTCATAAAACCAGTTGTCAGAATTTAATCTGATGTTGTACAAATAAACACGTAATGGGTATTTACTGAAGTTCAAAGCCTATATAGAAACAACTATTTTAAGTTATATAAGTTTGTAACTGTAAACTTGACATCAAAAAACCTAATTGCTGACCAAAACTGCTTTAAGACAAGTGGTTCCTTTACAAATGAGGTCTCAAGAGTATGGGGGTCTTTTCTTGTTAATGAAACATTCTCAGCAAAGTTTTATCCCGTCAGAAATGCTGCCATATAAGGCGGGGTAAATTAAGTTTTTGTTTTAACCCTCTAGAACCCAACCCATGTCACAATTGTTGGAAAATTCTGATTGTTTGTTTATAAGGAGGCACTGATGAGTCATACTTAAAAACCAAACAATTTTATGTCTTCTGTTCTTGGTAAAGAATATTTTTTGATGTAACGTTGGGCTTTTACAGTATATGTTGCACCAGTGCAACATTTGTACTTAAAACTAGTTTAGGACTTAGTTATAATTATCATGACCTAATTAAAGATAATTGACAACTATATGATTGAAGAAAAATACTTATACACAGGTAATTTCATATACCAATAAAAGTTTAGCCTCTTTATACATTCATTGACTTCTACTGGGCCTATGCCATGGCAAAATTATGGTTTGACACCCCATCAGCATTAGGAGACATCAAAGTAAAACCCAACATTGAACTAAAGTCTACTCTAAATCGAACGTTAGTCATGGGCAATAGTTGACCGCTATACTTTCCCGGGTCCCAATGTCAAAGGTCAAGGTTACTGACTGGGTTAAAAACGTAGTCCAACTAAGCTTTGATTAACTCGCAAATTCTATAATCTTTCACTGTCAAATTAAAAAAAACACTAGTGATAGACATACTATGACACATATTGTTTATGGAGTGACTATGGTCAATGGTTAAGATCAAATAATCATGTCAAAGTTGTTTAAATGAGTCAAGGTCACTCTAAATGTGAAAAATTTCGAAATTCTCCAAACCTTGCTATTTAGTCATAGTAGCTAGGATGGGATTTCAAGTAGAAAAGATTTGAAAATTATTGGAATGTACTACTATTATTCTTAAAATATAATTTAAGGTAGAAATTTAATCAGTTAACTGCGAAAGTAAGGTACTTGTATGATGTGCTTGTAAAAGTTTACTTTTCACAAAAGCCCAATATTGCACAGGTGCAACATGCACATTCTGAAAATGAATCTTCGAAATGTATGCCAGATATAGAGAAATCAATGTAACCAAGTGAAAAATCAAGCTTTAATTCCATGATTGAACACAGAAATACCAGCTAACTAGTTCTTTCCTCTTAAAAGTACAGCTGTTGAAACAAGTCAATAATTGTTTTCCATTTTCTTGGTACAAATGGCGGATGTATAACAAGGGGAAGTAACTCATCATGAAAATTGTGTTTGGAACATACTTGTCTTGTTACACATACATGCCAAGAACAACTAAGAATAGTCTTCAAAATGTAAATAAGCCAAATTTGATAGCAGAGTGACCATTTATGATGTGATGTTGCATCTGTGCAACACTGGGCTCTAGAGGGTTTTAATCTACATCCATCAATATGAAGTAAATAAACTTACTTGTTAATATTGTTAACTTACTTATGCCTACGTCAAATATACGTACAATGTCCGTACGTTTTATAATATCGTACAATAGTCCACCAACTTTTAAAATCCGTACGGTCTCCGTACAATCGTAGCTATTGATCACATGCGTACGATCTTTTGGAGGATGCAGTTGTAGATAATTATACGTACGGACATCGCAGACAAGTCGTGCGGAGCTTGGAAGGAACTCGGACGTACCTCGTACGATGCACGTGTGTTCGCACGGTACCCGTGTGGCGTCTGCACGGTGTCCAATATGAAAAATAAACCAGTTCGGAGAAAAATTTTCATTTTAAGCTAGAATCATCAAGGATGTCGTACGGAGCCCGTACGGCGAACGTAACGTCCTGCAGGTATCGTGCGGACATTGCAAGTTACCCATCCGGTGTCCTTCATATCGTTGGAACATCGTTCTTTCACCGTGCTTCTGCGATAGACGTGCGAGCCCCGGCAAGCTTTTATGAGCCTCGCTGTATTCAACATTAATCCGCATGGACATCGTGTTATGCCCGTTAGAGCTCTATCGGCGCCCTTTCGGTGCCCGTACAGGAACATTGCAAGCTGCTCCAAACACTGGCCAAGTAAAGAAAAGAAATGTAAGAAATTTGGACACCTTTTAATAACGTCACATAATCCCTCCAAAATACACGTATCTAACATATCATCAAGCTTCACACAGCGGTAACTTCATGTTATAGTATACAGTATTTTTGAGAGCGGAGCTAACCCAATCAAATTCGGGATATGTTCTTTCATATTGATAATTAAATAAATTAAATGTCTTGCGAAGTCGTGCAAGTTCGATGTTAAGTTATTAGTTTCAAAATGAGATACGTAAAACTCGAATAACGTACAATAAATATTCATAAGGACTTGTATAGCTAAATAATTTGGATCTCAACGGACTAATACATGTATATTAGATTCCGTAATGAGATTAACATGAATCCCATCGAACTTTATTGAATTGAGTCTGAATGATTTATATGAATGTTTAGCTGTGTTTAGGACCATTCAGAAGGCTACGCAATTACAATGGAAGATGCTTATTGAAACTAATGACATTCCAAAATTCAGTTATTCAGTATCTGTTTTCTGATATTTAAACTACATTGGAGAAGGAATAGGCGGAATTGAAAACATATGTTAACTGCCAGTTGCAGTAAATACCGGCAACTGGTAACATAAATGGGACATTAACGCATCCATTATTTGCTTTATTTGTAATTGCATTCAATTCATTAAAATACAAGTTGTGCAAAATATAATATAAATCAATTTCTTTTTTTTTAATATCATCTTTAAAAGCTCTGTCTAATTAATTTAAAATCATACATTGTAATATAAAACTACGAACAATCAAACGCACTGTAATCTGAAACCCCGGACAATCAAACACATTGTCAAAATCATGAAGACCACTGCCGGACTGTCATATCAAACGCAGAGTCGTACGAATAGTTGGACAATCAAACAAAGTGTCATTTAAATATCTGAACAACCAAGAATATGAATATGAATATCACATTCTTGACAATCAAACACATTGCTTTATGAAAATCTGTACATTGTCAATAAAACACAGTGTCATATTAAACCCAGACAATTAAATATCGTGCCATATGAATACCTGGACATTCAAACATGTTGTCAAATGAATACATTTAAAAGTAAAAACAGTGTCTTATGAATTTCTTGACAATGAAACACAGTGCGGTATGAAAATTTGGACAATCAAACAAATTGTCAGATGAAAACCCGGAAAATCAAACACATGGCAATGAGCATCATACAGGTTTTATTAATGCCAATTGTAGCAACACTTGAGTGGCGATCATTACCTGTAAAAAAGAAAGTCATGTTTTTATCTTTCACAATTATATATACTCAATTTCATGAATGTATTGTTTTTCAAAACATGCAGTGTAACAGTTATAATTAATTGGTACATTGACATTTATTAAAGGTTACGGAAGATGTTTTATGTATGCATAACCTTCAAATTGACACAAATACAAAAATTAACAAAACATTGCTAATGTCTTAGTTAAGATAGCACTAATTGACAAGTTATTATACATTTAAGTGTCTTTATAGAAAACAATGGGATGCAAATATACAATTGGTCTGTTGATGAACATATATTTAATTTACGGACTGATTGGCGAGATTTTTATCCTCCAAAGTATTTTCTTATTCTAAGAAAGACACTTAACACATTTAAAAATGAACATTACTGATGCTGTCACTCAAATACATGAATTTGATAACAGTTTTTAGAGTAAAATGATATCCCATAAAAACATTGATTGTTTTTTATTATCCCATGAAACATTGATAGTCCACAGAGGTTCTTTCAACATTTATATAATAACAGTATTGGTTTATTAGTTCTTACAGGTTTGCATCGCATTCATTGTTCTTTTTAAGAATCTTACTTGACTATTACGCAGTAAGGCCTCTTAGAATGTTTATTCAACTTTTTGTAAATGTACCAAACTCAGCACGATGTGTCGTGCATTATTCATTCATTGATATTAAATAATTATTCACTTAATAACATTATATTAAATGGAGTGCACATTTCCGAGCTGTCAAATATTCATAAACAAAACAAATTGCTCATGGATCAAAGTTGAGAAGAACAGTGATATAAAATACATATGACCAGCGACACGGGAAAATGGGCCTTCGGACAAAATACTTGGAAACTAGCTTTCTTGCATATTTTGAATAAACAATATTTCAATATCAATATTGGAAAATTTCAGTTACCTGAGTCCAGTACATACAAAACTACAACTGTTTAAAAAAGTATACCTAAGGCGTCATTTGTCACTCTAAAAATGACGTCACATACCACAATCTGACGTCAAAACACACTTCAATTCACATTGGCAGTAAACTATTCCGGTAATCATTTCCTAACAGCATCATTTATTTTTGGTTGCAACATTATATACTCTTTCAATATATATCATATCTGATGAGCTATATCATGTCTTCTTTCCACGATATGCATTTTTTCATAAGGTATAGCCAAAATAAAAAAATAATCATTTTAAATCGCTGTTGCCATAGTAATGGTCTTGGAGGATTTTGAAGCCAATAGTATGTTTCTGTTGAGGAAAATATAGTGGTTGTCAGTTTTTAACATTGATTTTGCATTTAAAGAGGGTGACAAAAATGTAAATTTTATGGGTTTTTTATCAATTATTGTCGAAAAATGTAACAAAAGTCCGAAGGTACATTTTCGCGCGTCGAAGGTCATATTATATACCGTTAGACAAAGATTGAATTATGTTGGGCCACCGTAGCGTGTACGCCTAAGGATCGGAAAGTCGCAGTCGCAATGGTGGAAAACATTGTCATAATGTCTGCAACTTTACATACCTGCCATCAATCACCGATAAACGTTTACACACATGTACATTTTAAACAAAGTAATAGCATAACACCGTATTTGATTCGTGGAGTCATAATTATATATATTTTGTAGTCACAATGGCTGATTGAAAATACACATTTTTCAGCAAGGTATTTCAGTTTATCACTTAATGCATAGAGGGAAATGAGAAGTTTAAAATTTCCAGGTAAAGATTCAAAGTTGTTAATTGACAGTTAGATATACATTTTATAAAAAAATAATTATTTTCATATTTATTCATACACATTTATTTATTCTCGATAGCGGAACAAATTCGTGCAACTTAGATTAATCACTCTCGAGACATTTACAAATATACAGTCAGGATACGTATTTTTGTCTCAATCTTCTTACTGTATGATGAACTTGACATGATTTTTTACTATGAAACGTAGCTGCCCATCTCTTTTATATACTCAAAATCGCACTGACCATCTTTTTTAAATATAGTTCTTGTTTTCCAATAAAGTGAGTACAAGTATATCATGCATGGTTATAGCTTAAACCACCTGGGAATAAAATGTCTTGATACTGCTTGCTATACTTTACTGTGTGACTGTTGATGAGCCGACTTTCAATTTCGAACTGATCTTTATAACCTAAATATGTACATTACTAACCATTCCATGTAATATCACGTACTGCGTTCGTTTAAAAAAAACCAGTTATTACGGATATGTGTCAAAATTTCAGTAAACATTTCGGAAAATATGTTACTTAACTACTGTAAATACAGAAAACATTGAGTTTGTGGATTTGTTTTGTAGCCTACAAGGACAAATTTCTATCCATTATCAGTTTATCTGTTACTATCTGTATTTGTACAGGTTATCATCGTCTTAAATATTTGTTCACTCTTGATACTAAGTCAGGCAAATTTAATTTATTCTATATCATATGCAATGAATTCGTTTTGAGCTATAAATCGCAGTTTTCAGTATACTCAAGACCTATTTATGTGTATAATAAACTTAACTATATAAGTCAGCCGTTTTGTAGACTTACCATTATACAAAAAGCTTCCGCATGTTGGAAAGCCATCTGGTGGAGGTGGTTTTGTCTCTCCTTCATCTATAACCATGCCCATACCATTGGTGTTATGAAGGTCAATATGACAATGTAGAAACCACATTCCAGGATTATCTGACAGAAATCGGATCACAACGTATCCTCCTGCAGAAAAAAGATTTGTCGTAAATGAAAATCCTGGATGTGAAATGTCATATACTCATACAAGTGATTTAAACGTGAAATACAAATAATAGGCAAATTTTAATTTTGCGTGGATTGTCCAGGAAATTATTTAAATTTGTTTTGATTTAGTTTTTAAAACATTTCAATATTATCTTATCAATATCCATAAAATATCGATAAAAAGCTTCGTCAGATGAGTTCTGCCTTAAAACTACATTTATACGTTACCGTTTCATTACGTATATTAGATGACCTTTATGGTTGCCCTTATTTTTCTTGTATTTTCAATATCAAAATTTATATGAAGGCACAACGTTGCTATATCTTAGTTATATTTTAACTTAACAAGGAATAATTCTTATTTACATTAAGATAAGATTCGAAGAAACTAAGACAATCATCAACTACTTTGATTCAGCTTTATTTATTTATTATTTTTTTTTTTGAGAAAAGCCAATATCTTCTTTTTTGACATATTTGAAAGTAAACATGTACAGTTATATTTATAAAGTCCTTCAAATAGACTATATGTAACGACTTTGATGCGTACAGATAAAGAAAATATAATTGCAAGACAGCAGAATGATGTGCGTTTAGTTTTCGGTTATCAAAATATTCGTAATCACAGAGGATCACAGTCATGCTTTATCCTTGATGTGCGCAAATGAAGTTGCAAAGTAGCATTTCGGTTATCAATATACTCATGGTCACATGCATTATCCATACAGTTTATCTTTCAGTACATGTTGAGAAGTATATGTAGTTATGTATTTGCTTACGATATAAAGATAAACTCACAGAGGCGGTGATGGGACAAAATATCATTTATCTCTTTGAACTTGAGTACATGTACATGTATCTTGAAGTAATATGCAGTAGTTAGGCAATCGACTTTCAAGACGATTTTCTGTTGCATTTTATTTCCATGAAACAATTATTTGTACAGCCGTTACTATAACCCATAGGACATCTTTCAAAATAATTAACTGACTGTTACTTTGTCAAGATATATTACCCTTCAAAATGGTCATATTGAATTAAAGTCTCTGATTGGTATGATAAATAATAATATACCTAACATTTTCAGTGTTTGACCTTGATAGTCAAAACTGGTTGTTATCGATTTCCTGTATATTAAATGGGAATGAAACTTTGATAAAGATTCATATTTTGGTTGGTTATAAAAATGGCAATGTTCAGTATTCAGGGAGAATAGATCATTTAAAAAAGTATTTCTAAAAATTATGTTTGCCAGTTTGGAGGGTAACATCACTTTGAATTTAGACAAATATTTAGTAAGAAAAAAACAATCAAATACTGACGCCATACCAGTTGGGACTACTATAGTATCTTTCTCCTGTGGCCGACGATTTAAACCAGGTACTTTACCGCCTGCCCAGCTTGGATTCGTCCATGCCGCATTACTGCAGTAACCAAATTTATCGGTACACTTTATGTCACGAGAATTTGCGATCAAAACTCCAGTCGTCTTATCATAGATACCAAAACCCATTTTCATCACATAAAATGAGTGTCCGTGTAAATGAACAGGGTGTGACCAGCCTGAGCCACTTCCCAGGTTGAGTAAAACAAACTGGATTAGTTTGTTTGAGGACAGTTTCTCAATATATGTACACTGGCATATCCCGTTTTTATCGCAGTCTTCGTTACATCTTGTGGTGACTTCATTCTCTTGTGTCAGGAGAGAAACCTCGGTGGAATGAATTCTCTACCATTTATTGAACCAGGTGTGTTTCCGGGTGCCCCAGGAAAAGCAAAATTAAAAAACATTTCCTCATCTACTGTAGTGCTCAAAACTTCTTTGTAATTTTGATAAGGATCCGTATTATTTACTTCGTTAAATGTTATACAAGTTCTGTTTTCACTCGGTGGATAATATTCGTACGGACAGTTGAATGTGGGACATCTAGATGAAACTGTACATGTTTCCTTTCTTTTGTTTACAGGGTTCGGCGGAGGAGTTGGGCCAATAAAATCCTGTAGTTCCAACACCGCTTCAGCTGCATGGTATCTGGAGTAATTGAGACTCTTCGGAGTCTCTATAGTTTCGGCAATGAAAAGGATCTCTTTAGACGTGGCTTCACTCGTAACCGGTGCCTGCCAGTAGAAATCGTACCTTTCACCTGGATGTACTATGATTGACTGTACAGGGATTCTATCAATGTTATAGGCATCAGATGTCCTTAGTGACAGCCGATTACCATATATGTAAACTTTCATAGGGTAGAGAGTCATGGCTCCAACTATTCTAAATCTATATACTGTTCCGGAATAGATTTTGAAACGTTCAAGTGGAGCACCATTATTTGTATTTTCCGTCCTCCAAAATCGACCTTTCCCATTCACAAGTCCGGACTGAAACTCAAAACGACTAAACTGACCCCTATCCACAGAAAAGGTGGTTGGTATTTTCTCACCTGTTTGAAAGTTAAACTGGTCTGTGACCATTCTTTGGTATGCTGTTTCAGGATCCATAAGATGATTCCAGTCCTGTAGAGATATCACAATTTCGCTATCTTCGATGATCGGATTTTGTGTAGATCTTACAATAACGGGCCCATACAGTCCCATGCTTCTTTGATCTCCAATATGTGCGTGATACATCGCAGTCCCAGGTGGATACGCTTTAAACCTGTGCACAAACGTTTGGCCAGGTAATATAGGACACTGTGTCACAAATGCGACACCATCCATCCAGGGAGTATCCCTTTGGTGCAACCCATGGAAATGGACAGTCACACTGTCCGTATGAAGCAGGTTAACGATGGTGACATTTAACGTCTGACCTTCCCAAACTTTTATCCTCGGACCTGGGAATACACCGTTAATGGCAATAACCAGTCGTGAAGTCTCCCCGTCGGCCGTGATTACACGTGATGATTGTTCTGTTGTTAGGGAGGCGTTGTTATTTGCCTTTCCGCGTAGACGAAGGATTCCGTTGTCGGGATACACCAACTGTTTTTCCTTTTCCAATATCATCGTCAGCTTATGTTCAATCATTAGAGTGCATGAACAAACCGGGTCTTCAATCTTACAAATGCAGTCTTTTTCTGTAGCCAGAGGCTGCACAGTGACCTCTTTTGCTTTGCGGCATAAAACCATGCTGAGGAAAACATATATCTGAAACTGACAATGTCAGCTGTAAGTTTTCTCACCAAATAAAGAAGTAAAATAGTATGAAAATAAATATTTTGCTTATTTAAATAAATAGAAATTAATTGCTGGACGATTGCAAATGTTGCTGAGCGTAAACGGCATGAACATAGTTGAAAGGCACAAAACACTGGACCTTTAACATTATTATGATTAAACATGCAATTTCCTTGTTTCAAATTAACATTCCACTCAAATTATTTTCAATAATTAAATTTTTGAAAGTAAACACAGCTGTTTGCAGTTAACACTAAGTTTAAGAAGCGTTTTCATTTGATTGTCTTTATGTTCATAGTTTTTAGTGTATATTTGTGTATGCAGGTGCATATATATTTCATGACACAACCATCTGCCTTTGGAACAGGTTCCTCTTTGTATGTAACGACATTTTGCTATTAATTTAATGATGGTCATGTTAACATGAAAACATGTTACAGTTGAACGAGGGTCGGTAATACTGGTCTAATATCTATTATTACATGTTTAACATGAATACTAAATTTCAGTCGATAGAAGTAAAAGATAGATATGACAAATTACCCTAAAACGAAAGATACAATATTCAACTGACACGAAATGTCCCAAGCTATGCCTTGCCTATTTATGAAGCTACGTGTTTACCCGCATTATTCACCGCAAAAGGTCAACATTCAAGCATCTTCATCACGAAATAAACAATGCACCTGACTGATGACATTGACGTGACGTTCACATGTCAAGATAACAGTTTGACTTTGTCTAAAACCATGCGTTAACGTAATGCCAATTGTGCACATAATTTAAATGGATTAGTACATAGATTCCATTTTGGATTCTAATTCAATCCTTTGCGGTTCCCAACTTAGAAACTATTCCCAACATCAGCTTCAATTTCATAATGTGTTTTTGAAGCTCAGATATACAGGTGTTTTCTTAGTTCTTGTTTTGTTTGGAATTTCAATTTCCATGGCAACACAAACATTATTAATATCAGCAAGAGTTTTTTAGCATCCCAACGAATGTACGCGTAGCTCTTATATCACAAGTTTAGATAGGTAAATCTTTTATCTAACATTGAAGTTCATAATTTTCACAAATTAATTTTTTTATATTAGACGTTATTTAACAGAGAATACATCATGCTAGTAGGATCATCTCCTGACAAGGAAAGTTTTAGTAACGTTGATGTAAGAAATAACAATCTGAATATTTTTCAAACGAATTTCTTTCGACATTTTGAAAATTATATGTTAGTGAAGTTGTTTTGTTTTAAAAACCTCATGCAATATTCGTAAATTTGTTGCTTTGTTCTAAGAAAAAAGCAATATACTTGGCATATAATGGTATATACTTTGTTTTTTTTTTTTTGCGGTAAGTTTTGCGCTATTCAAGCATCACTGGCAAAGTTATGCTGTTTATCAAAACATTTATATGAGATATTGAACCATCCTTCGCCAAGATCATTAGACATAAGTATTCACTTTACGTTAATGCTAACAATCATCAATCAATGGTGTATCCTTGGGCAAAGACACTGATACCACACGTGCCTCAGTCTACCCAGCTGTACATGGGTAGCAGCGATGACAAACTAGATTGAGTGTTCGGGAGCGATTTAATAAGCTACGGATGTTTATTTGTAATCGAACTAAAATAAGTTCGTATAAACTAAGAGGTAAACTAACATTCATTACATTATAAAGGTCAGAATGGTGTCTAATTGATATGTGTGCTTCATAATAATCGCAACATACGACTTGACCCAACACTTAATTATAAAGTAAATTACTTACATTTTGAAAGGCCATGTTGTAAAAGTATTTACATCCGTATTAAAGAATTACGAGAAATACCTCCCTTTCCTAGATATCTGTTATCATAAAGGTCAATGTCACCCAGATCCAAATATTGAGCAAACTGATACGTTTTGACTGCAATAATTTATATGGATACTATGTTTAATCGTAGGAAATCGTTTTCGGATTTGTTCACAGACAAACATATTCCTTTCTTTAAGCCATGATCTCATTTATACACAGTTTAGACCTTATTAACACATAAACTTCATAGATGGACCAATCCATGATTTAAAGATTTGAACGAAATATCCGTCTGACAGTATGATTTATATAAAAGTCTCTCTAAATATTACTGTTTTAGTGAATTATGTAATAGTTTCGGTGAATATTATAATTGCTTCGGTGAATACTGTTACTGCTTCGGTGAATACTGTTACTGCTTCGATGAATACTGTTAATGCTTCGGTGAATACTGTTACTGATTCGATGAATACCGTTTCTGTTTCAGCGTATACTGTTACAGTTTCAGTGAATACTGTCACTATTTCCGTGAATACTGTTTCTTTTTCAGTGAATACTGTTTCTGTCTTAGCGAATAATGTTACGGTTTCAGTGAATACTGTCACTGTTTCAGTGAATAATGTTAATGTTTCAGTGAATACTTTTTCTGTTTCAGCGAATACGGTTACGGTTTCAGTGAATATTGTCATTGTTTCAGTTAATAATGTTACTGTTTCTTTGACTACTGTTACTGATTCTGTGGAAACTGTTACTGTTTCGGTAAAATAAATTGTACAATAACATCAACTTCTCAACATGCTGAACTTTATCATGAAACACTCAATGCATTTTTTTCAGACATCAAACCTGAGTAATAGATACATGTTAAAACTTTTGAAACGAGTTTTTTTTTATAATGCTGGATGGAATACAGCCAGTCTCCTACATAAGATATATACTGTATACTATGAACCAGCCAATTCGATCAGGCTGCACTTTTCATTGTATCTTAGTGAAACATCATCAAAATAAGTGTCTTAATGAATTTAAAGTCGAGGTCGAATATTGGTTAACTCTAACCAAAAACTAGGTACATGTAACCAGTGCAATCATAGAAAAACATTGTTTATGCAATAGAGGCTCCATTTTTCACTGTATCTTCATGTCAGAATGACTGCATTGATAAAAGTTAGATCGAGTTTGAAAATGAAACATCTCGATTTAAAAACTATATCACCAGGACAAATCATAGAAAAACATCGGGTATGCAGATCCTCATGAGACTTTGTGAGAATGGGTGTCTTGATAAATACTAGGTCGAGTTCGAAAATGGGTCATCTCGGATAAAAAAGGGACACAAGGTGAAAACATAGAAAAGATTTTGTATGCAAAAGAGGCCACATTTTGCATTCCGTCATCATGAAAACAGACCAGTTTTCTTTATGAGCAATGTCACTCAGGTGAGCAGTAAATTGCCATAATGGCCATCTTATGATTAATTTATTTAATATAATGGTTCATCTCGTAATTGTGTCCTTTATATGTCAAAGGTGCAGTGAAAGTAGTATGTTAGATTTCTATTGTTGGTCCAAGATCTTCAACGTAACAAGCGTCCCTGTCCAGTCGAAGAGGCTAAATTTATTGAATCCTGGACCTTGGGTGCAAGAATAATTATATTGTTTTGCTCATTTTGGTCGCCATGGCATCAATGTCACAAAAGTGATCGGTGATCTTAATTATTGATCAAGATATTTGTTTGCATCTATTTCATCCGCCTTTTAAATGATTATCTTACATTTTATTTTATTTTACTGTGTGAAAATAATGTACAATAAGATACTTATCCAGGTAATATTGGCGAACTAGTTGTTCAAACGTAATCCAACGCAGTAATGAAAACTACGACCTAAATAAGACACGCGTTGAATATTAAACTATACTGTCTCGTATCTAATTACTTACAGTATATAAGTCCGCCATTTTTAATTTCACTCTAGTCTTCTTTATATGATTTAAGATATAAACTGACCAATCTTGTCTCTTATCGTAAATGATATCCTTCTAGGTCAGCAAGATAAGTAAATACTTGAAAAGTTGGTAACATAAATTTCTCAATATGCATAGACGCTACCTGCTTTATTTTTTTAGGTTTTAAGATTTGTTTCAAACAAAAGCAGCTATTTCAGTGTCAACGGTATAGTCTATAACATTTGATAATGGAACTTGTTTCTCTAGTGGCTGTAACATGACACGTTTCCGTGAATTCTTGATACATTCACCGGGAATATGGAAACCTTTTTAATTTAAGGTCTCTTTATATTTTACTAATTTTCTTTTAACCTTTGGCATAACTTTGATTTTATTGCAATTTACTCAAACAACATTTTGAGACATCATTTTTGATGTGATGTACATATACATAGGAATCTAACATCAAACTGTTGTCTTGTTGAATTTCTAAAATAGAAAAACACCAGATTTCTTGAACCCTTGTCTTTATTGGAACGTTACACATACAACTGTTCACACAAATATACTACAGTAAAGTTCCTGTAATAAGACCAGCTAAATTGGTCTTGATATCGAAATGCTCGAAAATATCGAGATCTTTATACTATAGAATTGACCATTTGGTTCCGAAATGTTTGGTCTTATATCCCCATATTAACGACGGTCTTAATATCGGGTGGTCGTAATAGCGGACTTTAATTATGAAAGCGTGTAAACATCTTTTTGCTTAACATGCATTGAAATATTATCTTATATTGTGTGAACAAGAAAGTACAAAAATAAAACTTTAATACATGTAGCGTTGTAAGTGAGAAAAATTAAAAACAGTAAAATTAATGTGTATTAGAAAATAATGTTGACATCATCTACATGTACTACTAAAATTAAATAAAAAAACAATCATGAAATTGTCTCGCTCAAAGTAATTAAGTAATGTTAGTATGATTAAAGTTTTCATGAGAAAATGTTTAAAACACAAAGTCAAAACTAGATCGACAGACAGTGCGTGTGTCTTCAACGCTAAATAATAGTTTTTAGTAAACCATTGAAGTATGTGAAAGTATTTGAGTGCGTGTCATAAGTACATGTACATGTATATTATTAGATAAAGTGCTTTAGCCTGTGCATATGCGTGTGTGCAAAATATATCTTATACATTACTTAATATCAAGCTTTCAGTATTTTGATTACAACAAATTAACTTTTTGTTTTAATAAGAATCCATCAGTGTGAAGTAAATAAATTTACTTGTCCATTCAATTTACTGCACCAAAAGTCAGAACTTTCCTTGGTTAATCACAGCGCTGAAGACGCTGGAAATGTTTGTGTTTTCAACATAGTTGTCCTTTGTTTTGTTCTGACGGCTGTTTCATTCTGTAATCTTCATTAGTGAAGAATATACCAGTTGGTAATCAGATATGAACCGAATGCAACAGTTACAAATGCACTTTATGTTCCAAAGATTAATTCCCGTTTCAACCGTTTTTCAGTTATTTTATTTATTGGTGGACCGTTGGACTAGAATCCTTCAAAAATAACACAACTTGTGAACAAGCATATTGTTTTGTACAATTTCACAATGTATGATTATATCTTACCTTATAAATATATAAATTATGTAACTTGTGAATATACTGTGTTGCCTAAATTCATTTTTACATTCATAAGCGGAAACAATGTTTGATAAAAGAAACTACGGACACACGTTTTTGATATGCAATCTAACCCGATTGAGTTACGGAATTGTCATTTTGGGGTAAATGACAGACAAACACATCTTGACCTGACCATAAAAAAATATGTCGAACAAAAGCATATTAAGACATGTTTATTCTTCTTTAATTCCAGTGATCGGAATAAGCAGACAATTCATTTATAGTAAATATAAGTGTTCCTTATGAAATAACATTGAATTATCATGCTATATTAGTTTTGAAATTACTACAAATATTTGTACAATTCTGTTGTATTGAAAACCATCAGCTTATCATGTATGAAACAACATACTTAAAATACCATTACAAGGATAAACAAGAGCCGTCCTTCGTAAGTGATCTCCGACATTGACCTTCAAAGTATGGAGCCGCTATTTGCGTATCAAAACAAATAAAAACACGAAATATTGTCGCAGCTGTCTAACCCAAACACTGACCTTGTAAAGAAAAGAAAAGTAAGATATGGGGACACGTTTAAATAACGTCACTTATTCCCTCTAAAGTACATGTACTTAACATATCACCAATCTCCCAATAGAGGTTACTTCCTCTTATAGTATACAGTATCTTTAAGAGCGAAACTTAACCAATCAAATTTGGGAGATGTCCTTTCATATTAATAAAAAGATAAATGAATTGTCTTGCGCATTCAGCTTATAAGTCTTATAAGTTCGATGTAAAGATATAAATTTCAAAATGAGATACGTAAAACTAAATTTTATGTACAACAAATATTCATAAGGACTTGTATTTTGTAAATAATTTGAAACTCAACGGACTAATATATTGCGAGATTTACTTTAATCTCATCGAACTATATTGAAATGCATCTGAATGATTAGTATGAATTTTTAGCTGTATTTAGGACCATTCAAAAGGCTGCGCAATCACAATGGAAGACGATCATTGAAACTTTCAGTTAATTAGTATTTGTTTTCTGAGATTTAAACTATATGGGGGTATAGGCGAAATTGAAAACATATGTTAACTGATACAGTAGTTACAGTTAATACCGGCAACTTGTAAACAGAAGATGGAAATTCACGCATCCATTATTTGCTTTATTTGTCATCAATTAATTAAAATACGATTTGTGCAAAATATACTATAAATTACTTTCTTGTATATATATCATCTATAAAAACCTTTGTCTAACTAATTCAAAATCAACGTTGTAGTATAAAACTCCGGACAATCAAACGCAGTGTCAGATGAAAACTCCGGACACTCATACGCAGTGTCAGATGAAACCCCGGATAAACAAATGCAGTGTCAGATGAGACTCCGGACAATCAAACGCAGTGTCAGATGAAACCCCGGACAATCAAACGCAGTGTCTGATGAAACTCCGGGCAATCAAACACAATTTTCATAATCATGAAAAATACTACCGGACTGTCATATCAACGCAGAGTCATAGGAATATTTGGACAATCAAACACAGTGTTATTTGAATATTTGTGCATCTAAGTATATATTCTGATGAAGTTCTATACGAAAATATGTGCATTGTCAATAAAACACAGTGTCATATTAAACCCGGACAATCAAACATCAAGTCACATAAATACATGGGCGGTCAAACACGGTGTCAAATGAATACATTAAAAATTAAAAACAGTGTCTTATGAAAATCTTGACAATCAAAAACAGTGCGATATGAAAATATGAACAATCAAACAAAATGTCATGTGAAAGCCTGGAAAATTAAACACAATGTTATGAGCATCATGCAGGTCTTACTGATGACGATTGTCGCAAAACTTGAAGAGCGATCAGTACCTGTAATAAATAAGTCATGGTTTATGCAATCATTATTATATTTACTTTCTATTTTAATTTCATGAATTTTGTTTTTCAGTATTCAACTTAAGTTAAAAACATGCAGTGTAACAGCTATAATTTATTGGTACATTGGCGTTAATATAAGAGTTAATACGGAGACTTTTTATGTATGCATAACTTATTTTAACAACATTGCAAATATCTAAGTTAAAGTAGCACTAAGTGACAAGCTGTATACGTTTAAGTGTATTTATTGAACATAATGGAATGCAAATATACAATTTGTCTATGGGTTAACATTTATTTATCATACGGACAGGTTAACGATATTCTACCTTCCAAAATGTCTATCTTATTCTAAGAAAGACACTTTACACATTCACAAATGAATATTACTGATATTATAACTGAAATTCATGCATTTCTCAACAGTCTTATGTCTTTGGAGTAAAGTGAACATATTTCTGTCTGTCCAATACATTCATTACCCACAGTAGAAATTTCCACATTTATCTGCTAATAGGGTGAATAAATGAGTATTGGTACAGGTTTGCATCGCATTTACTGTTTCTGTTTAAGAATCTTACTTGACTATAACGCAGTAAGGCCTCTTAGAACTTTTATTCAACTTTTTGTAAATGCATCGTGAATAATTCATTTATTGATATTAAGTAATAATTCACTGAACATTACATTGAATGAAGTGCACATGTTAGAGCTGTAAAATATTACAAACAGAACAATTTGCTCAATGCCATAAGCATTGTCAGTTTGCTCTGCTGATTTCACCCTGCAGTTCGGGTTCGAATCCTGGCCTATATTCTGAAATTTCTGTTCAAGCCCACAACGTAATACAATATCTTGAAGCCTTTTGAGACTCTTTCTAATGTTTTAGTTGCAAAAAGGAGACGGATTCTTATTCAGCTCGCTGATTCATCCGAGCTCGGACAGAGTAAGAGCAAAATCCCATCGCTAGTGATAGCGAGAACGAAAAGAGTATCTACAAGGCAGAAAGTCTAGGTAAGATAAAGAAATCCAAAGCAAGAAATTGGCCTTACAGGAGACCAAAACTGGCCGATTTCACTGTAACTATAAGTTCGAGCCAAGATCAACAGCAAAGGTTACAATAGAAAGCTTGGTCTTTACTTTATATATGGAAAACCGGGGTACGAGGAATGTTCAAATATGAATGCATCTCAGCATATAAACATTATCCTTGATAGATTTCAATGAAAATTTTATTTCGTCCCCTCGAAGTATTCACCTCCAACAGATATGCAAAGTTTCAGTCTTCTAATCCAATCCTTGAAGGCATTTTCATAGTTTTTTATAGGTATACTATGAAGACAGTGGAAAATTGCAGATGTCCAGGTGTTTGCACTGGACAAATACTACACCAGAAAAGTATTTTTGAGCCTTGGGAATAAAAAAGAAGTCACACGGGGCAAGGTCAGGCAAATACGGAGGGTGAGGGGCACAACAATCTTGTCCTGCTTCAGAAAAGCTTGTACAGTAGACGCCTTGTGCGATGACGCGTTGTCATGTAGCAATCTGACATTTGCCAAACCAATTGCAGGTCTTCAATATTTGAAATATTTCTTCAGTTTTCGAAGAACTTAGTCTTGTAAAACTTAACCTTTACGGATTTGCCTTTCGGTACAGCAACCTGAATTGCAGGACCCTGATTTGTGAAGAATATGGCAAACATTACCTTCTTGACACTCATGGTCCGATTTGCAATGCATGGTCCTTGCCAGACTTTGTTGCCCATATTTTGTTCTGAATCTTTCGTTTGGTCTCAAAAAAAGTGAACCCATGTCTAGTCACTAGTGACGACATTTGCGAAAGACCGTGCATTGTAATTTGGAAACTGTTTAAGCAACATTTTCGCACATTGCACGCGTGATCTTTTCTGCTCATCTATCAACAGATGGAGAATCTATCTAGCACAGATCTTTCCATTTTCAAATTACGTTTCAGAATTGCATGAGCTGCTCCTAATGAGATGACAACCATACTAGCTATTTGCCTAGCGGTGTATCTTGCATTAGTAGCAACTATTTCTTTCACTCTAGCAACCATCTTGGCAGACGTTGCTGTTTTCGGCCGCGGGCCATGTGGTGCATCTTCTATTGAAACGAACCCACATTTGAATTTCTTAAACCAACGAATAACTGTCGAAAAAGACATCTCATTATGCCCATAAACAGAACATATTTCATCAAAAATGTATTTACACCCTATGCCATGAATACAACGATTCTTAATATAGGACCGTATTTCAACGGCGTACGCTGACCTTCTTCCAACCATTTTTGTATTAGTATACACGAGTAGGTAATGTTCAGCGAACAATAGACACAGCTAAAGTGAACGGATTTTAATGGGTGTGGTATCAATGTAAAGTTAACATGTTTATCTAACCAATAATCTTAATTTCCTTTTGATTTTCGCATTATTGAGCGTGATAGCGTTCTAGATGCATCCATATTTGAACAATTCTCGTATTGGAACAACGAATACACAAAGACATATACGAACAATATGATAAGTATGCACTTAAACACTGAATGTACTGAAAATAGTTATTATAGTGAAGTAGGCTGCTTTAAGTTAGAAAATTATGCAGATGATTTAACAAAAGGCAGTGTCTGTCATTCTGCCGGTGAAATGACATAAAGTCGAAATGTCATGAAGAAAATTATAATGTGTCCTCGTCATGTGTACCTTCAAAAAGTCAAAATGTAAATCAAGGCAATGTCAGAGGTCATATAGAAGATCAAATGAATGTCAAAATATACAAGTATCACTTTGTAAATTAAACAAAGTTTGAGCAAACTCGCTTAAAAAAAGCTCCTGTGGGTAGGTTGAGAAGTTGTATCATTAAGTGGAGAGAAATTCAGACAATGTGTATATTTTGAATATATAAAATAACATTTAAATGAATCCCGCCATTCAAAACATAACAAATCTGCTATTGCAAATTCGTTCAATCATTAATCACAAAAGGTATAGTTACGCAAGTTAAAGACGAACCATGTGTGGTAACTCCATTAACTGTAGCATACAGTAGGGCAGGAAAACAAAGATAAGTACCCGATTGCAGGCATAATTTTCAATCCTTACCTATACAAAATCAAGGTCACCGTAGATATAAAGATATCGGTACAATTATTTGATCTTTCAAGCTTCTTTTTACATCTGATGTGAAAGGTGCGTATCGCCAAAGAGATATTTTTCACGCTCACACAGGCTACCATGGGTTTTGCTGGACAGATACCGTTGCCTTTCTGTATAACAACTGCAGGTCATATTTTTACTAAGATACTAAGTGGTAAAATACTGGCGATTTCTCAGCCAAAGAGTCATTATATTTTTAAACGATGGTATTTAAGGCTATACGAGTTATAAAGTCATTGGTACAGTTTGGTTTCTTATTGGCCGAAGATAGATATAAATTGAAACCTTCAAGGGTTGCTTGCTGGTAAAACGCCAGGATTTCAAACCTGAACAAAAAACCCTTTAAAGAAATTACATTAATAAAAACCAGCGTTTATTGTGACTGTTTATGCGAACCAAGTCAATTCCCGTTTTGAGTCAGAAACTGATAGTAACGGTATATTCTAAGTAGCTCACTGTGCATTTTCATTTGTGAATGGTTCCAAGAAAAAGTTCCAGGAAGCGAGTTGTTCAAATTACGCGAGTACCAGCGCAACGCTGGAATTTCTCATGCGTCTATTTATGGTTCAAGTTTCCTAGAAAACAATTGTAGCGCCTTGGGTTGCTGGAAATTAGGTCTAACCAGTTGTCCTAGGTTGTGGTAGCTAATTTGGTAATCAAAAGCTCACTGAAGTGGGTTGTTATGGAAAGAAATCCATAAATACAAGGTTAAATACTTTCGATGAATAAGTATCTGGGAGCATCTCCCCGGAAAAAAGTTATTGTTAAAGCACAGAAGTCAGTTACTCCCCGGGAGAGGGTTGTTTTGAACCCCCCGAATGCGGGTTATCACGAATCCGGGACCCGGGTTTTCTTTAACAGCTCGAAGCTACTTGTCTTGGAATCCTAGAAGAGAGTTCAGTTAGTCTTCCGGGTAATGTATTTGTGCCAAAAGATAATGATAGGACAGCACAAAAGTTCATATTTCTTAATGTATGGAGCTTGGTCTGATACATGTACAATAAAAATCAAAGATTCTTCGTGGCGCGAATTAAAAGCTGTATATCGGGTTCTGACGAGTAATTTGAGTGTATCGAACAAAATTCAAGAATTAAGATTTTTTCTGATAATTAAAATGTTTTATAATTTTTTTCTGAACTCAGGCAGCCATGTGTCAGATCGACACAGTTTTTCCATGAATATTGTGTATGTGATCAAGCTAACATAACATTTGCAGAATGGATTCCGAAATGTAATAATGTCAGGGTAGATACACTTAGTAGACGTTGCGACTGCGACAAGCTTCAAGAAACTTTATTTGACGTCGGGTTTGTTATGACAGGAAACATTAACCGACAAAACGTTTATGTATAATTTATAACAGGATTAAAACATCTGTTATAAAACAAAGCATGTTAAGTATTAATGATATAAAGCGCTATATAAGCAAAATGAGCATTAAACATAAGCTATTAAGCATACATCAAGCATACAGTAAAAGCATGCTGATGGAGCATTATTGTACATGTAACATATTAATTTAACGTGATTAAAATATATAAGTGTGAGTGTTATATACATACCTGAAATAAAACACAATACATTGTATAGCATAAAACAAGATAAAGCACACAATAAAAGTAGCACTTAAAACTTGAAATTACTTTAAAAAACTGTACTTTTAGAATGGAATGTACAAAAAACAAAACGATACAGTCAGACTGTAGATGGCAGCAATGTACTGTCAGGGTTGTACGTAAGCCCAGTGAGTCCTGAGAGTGTTATGTTTTACCCACCCTACCGAAAGAAAAGTGTAGAGAGGGATTAGGACTTGGAAAGGAATCTTAATGCACAAAGTACTTAAACTGCCATCTACATAATAAACAGAACATAGCACTAGAATAAAGCCAGCTAAGCTACACTCAGAGATTGCTTAAGAATACTGGGAATAAAAAACATGGTGATAATTTGACAACGTATAACATATCAAAAGTAAAACACAATTGAAATTAAATTAAACTGAAAAAAGGAGAAAATTAAAAACTGTGTAGGAAATTGCTGATCTTGAACAGTAGCCTAGAAACTGCCATAAGACGGGTTCGTGTAAAAAACTGAAACAGAAAAGGAACACTAACATGTGACAGATAAAAACAAAATTCAAAGAACATTTTCCCCTAAAATCAGATTTTTAAAGAACTAATCAGTAACTTCTTCACAAGATGTGTGCATAGAAAACAGGCACAACAGAAGCAAAATAAATACATAGTGAAGCTGAAAGCGTACTAAGGCTAAAGCAAATAAAGAAATATCAGCAAACAAAAAACAAAAGCAACACACAAAAAAGCAAAAGCAACACACAAAAAGCAAAAGCAACACAAAAAGCAAAACGCAAACGCAGCACACACGCATAACAAAAGGACAGGCAGGACGACAAACAGAGCCGACGAAGTAGAGGTTTATTGACACATGGCACATCTACATTTGGGACCAGTCCAGGTGCGGACCAGTCTGACAAAATATTTATATTTGTGAATCGTTTGCATGTCGTTAAGCAGACTGTTCCACACCCTGACGGCCTTAAACCTAAATGAGTTTTACCATACCTTGTTGTCCTGACCTGTTGGACGCCTTACATAGGACTATAACTGAAATAATAAGATAAAGATTTTATAGTAACCAAATATTGCAAATATTCTGGAGAGATATTTGTTATACATTTGAAAGTTTCAATGGCAATATTGAGCAATCTATTTAATTGAGAGTGGTAAGATTTACCTTGTTTAATAATGTTTCATAAGAAGATGCAAAGTCATTGAAACAATCCTAAGAGCTCTAAATCGAATTTTCTCATTGTTGCTTTACTATAAAAAATGCTATTAAAGGACAATAATTACAATTTTACCTAATAAAAGACTTCAAAATAGTTAGCCTAGTGCTTTTATTGCGAAAGTTGCTCTATCTCTGTATAACGTTAAGTTGTTTGGTCGCCTTTTTGCATAAATTTGTGATCTGAGAGTCAAAAATGGGCTCGAAATCATTATTGACACCGAGTAATTTGACCTCGTCCTCACACTGGATATCATTTTGACCAGTTTGAGTGATTTGTCAGATTTGTTGGTTTTATTTCCTACACTAGTGGATTGAAACTTCTCAGGATTTGCTTGCATTTGGTTGACCTCAAACCAGTCTATGAGGATTTGACTTTCAGATTCTAAGGTTTCCTTGAATATACCTAGATCATAATGATGGAAAGAAAGGGAGTTATCATCCGCATAATTATAGAAGGTTGACTTATGAACAAGATAGAAATATCGTTCAGGAAGATATTAAAGACCAGGGGTCCAAGGATTGCGCCTTCAGGATTTCTTGCCACTCACTAGTTTCATTTCCAAGTTTGACCCTTTGTGACCTGTTTGATACATGTAAGTAATTTAAAATGAGTTTGCTTGCGTTCTCTGATAACCCATATGCCTGGAGCTTAAATACAATTAATTCATGGGGTAAGCCGTCTTAGATATGTCCGTAAGTATAGCTCCTATATACTTATTTTCGTCTAATGCCTTTTTCCAGTCTTCAACTATAAGGTAAATATATTCGTTGAGTAATAGTGTAGAGATACATGTAATATCGTAGTGTTCATATCATGTTAATGTATTTGACAGGTGTTAGTATAAAAATCAAATTTAAACGGAAGTTTGAAGATGCAGGTGTGTACATACAGGACCGTGATAATGTTATTTAGACCAGCACGTAGAGTGCTAAATGTTTTTTGTTGAAACAAAACAAAAAGGTTAGTTGTACGAGAGCAAGGAAATGCATACTTGCAAACTAAAGCTTCTAGCTCCGGGGTTAAGGTTTGGCATACATTCTTTAAAGGCTAGTGGCGCTACAACAGTCGAATGTGTTTCAGATTAGGTGTTAAAGCGAAATTGGCGCTGGAAAACGGACAAAGGCAATGATTCTTATGTTGAAGATTCTGTTGACAAAAAATTGTACATTACTTAGCAGTTGAATCTGTGGTCATATTTAGTGACGTAATATAGCTTAAGAAGCTATTGAAAACAGAATTACTTATGAACTAACATCCGTTCACCGTCTAATAAACAATCATTTGAAGTCTAATGCGCAGTAATTATTTCTCACCGAGATAATCTTCGTGCACAAAATGGATGAGCGATTGTATGATACACAGTGTCAAGACAAGCTCTCCGCTATACACGTACCGCTATATTATGCCATAAACAACGGGGGAAACGATATTATGTCAGTTTTACGTCATATTGTGCAGCATGACGTTAAATAAATATTTGCGTAGAAAATAACACTTTACATTTATTCACTTTTTGTAATCTTGTGTCATGTAAGAATCGAAATAAATTCTTTTCAGCGTTGTTATCGTTTAATAAACACTTTTTGTCGTCCTTGTGCGCAGTTATAAACCAATCTGGCCTCCGGCTTTTGTGGTTTAATTACTGCGCATTAGACTTCAAATGATTGTTTATTAGACGGTGAACGGATGTTAGTTCATA
>JAFMSR010000301.1:0-59985 GCA_022818135.1 Saxidomus purpurata | reverse complement strand
TCCTCTTAAGCACATAAACATGATGTTCACGTCCTTAGTTAATAAAGGTGTCAAGTGGCCTTTAACTTAAACCAGTTATAAACTAAAGAAACACGTCCTTATGCATACATATAATTATAACAATTATTATACATATATTTCAGATAAACATTTAGATTACATATCAATTTTGGATCGAATTTTTCCATCACACAACTCCAACTGCCGCACGTGACTGTTAATATTCAGGTTACTTGTACATACAGTGGCGCTCACGTTTTTTTTCCGTTTACCTCAAGGTTGTTACCGCATGGAAAACGCCGGGTAAACGCGCTCAATTCCAAATATGGAAAGAATAGCCGGCAAAGAAAACGGGTCACTCCATATATGAAAGCAGTACCCCGGTAAAGAGGCGTGTCCAAACAAGCAGCCAATCAGAAGATCCCCAGCGCGTTTTTTCACGGCTGTTGCCGTTTCACTCATGAGCGAAGCGTGTCTTTGTCTGAATACTTTGATTTTGTTTACATTGAAATGTAAGCGTCGCTGTTATTGCTGATCTGTTTTATCAATATAAAATCTACAGTTTAATCAAAGTTGACACGGACATTGATATAATAAACATACTGTTCATTAATAATTTCTCTAGATTTTACTGTAGATCTATCCCGGCTCTGGATATTTTAATTTTGATATGTGTCCCGTTCAAGTTTTCGTTTACTAATAGTCAGAGACTATGTCGATCTCTGCTATTGAGTAATATTTCCTTTAAGCTACAAGAAGAAGCGTAGATGATTACAACATAACACAGTCATTAATTCGGAGCGGCACTTTACTGTACCTGGTTTCGACACAAACAACAACAACAAGAAGAAATCTAAATAGAATGGTGTAGAAATAATTTTGCCCGTTTACAGCCCATTAACATGGGGTCTACGGTCTTTCCAGGTAAGGGATATCACCTTCATATCCATATCTTATCATCAGGCAATCGGATGTATGGTAAACTGTCAGGTTTTTATACTTTTAGTTAACAGATCATAAACAATTATATCCCTGTACAGTACTGGTACTGTGGTTTGTTGTTTTACCGTCGTGCGTAGTCCATAAGTCGTGCATGTACGATTTTCCGTATCTTTCATAAAAGAATTATCGGCTTCGCACATCCGGGTACTGATTATTTATTTACATTCGGGAAAGGTGATTCCTCGGCTTTAATCACTGGTGTCTAACCATCTTTAATTTTAAAAGGCAGTGGCTAGAGTTACGGATCTCTAGCAAAACCCTACGAGGAAAGGCTAAAGTTATGGAAGTTAATAAAATCCATGTTGCTTTAATATATCAGTAATTTATTACCTCCCGTTCTTATATTCTGAATTAAACTGTTCGCATAATATTAAAATAAAGATTTATATATACACATTTACTCATACTGTTTACATAGTGTCAGAAACTTAAAAACCAAAGTACATTTCCATTTATTCGCGATTACAGGTAAAATAGTACTGTTTATATTACATTATTAGGCATACTGATAAGACATCATACATTGCAAAACCTTTCATAATTGTAATTGTCCAATTACAGCTTAACGCTCAATTAAAACATGAAGATAACAACAATATTTCCTTATTATTATATACTTCCATATTGCCCCGTTCAATTTGCCTTAGAGAGTTCGTTCAGTATTCTACGGTACTGCACGTTGGTAAGGAATGATGCTGAACGTTGGCAAGGGAGGGCGATCCTAGCGATCAGCTGTACGGACTATTTTATTTGTTTGCAAACATCGTTTTAATGAGGTTTATATGTCGAAGTTTGATAGTTTTTTTACAATTAAATAAACTATGGTTTTAAAATAAAAAAGAAACTTTAATCATTTTCAAGTAGACGTAAAAGAGTTTCATTTTTAAAAAAGGTTCGAATTTTTTAGGACACGCAATACCAGTTCTGGTTACGAAAGTTACTGGTACGTGTTTCAGCCAAGTATTGATAAACAAAAGGAATGATGTTTTGCATGTAGTCATAAGAAAGAGAAAACATTTTTAGGAACGTACATCAAGTTGATGTATTCACATTTCAAAGTACAGTCGTACTTGTGATATATTGTTTCCACAAAACAAAATGAAAAGGTCTTACGTGGCAGTTACGACCATTTTCAATCATGATATTAAATTTAAAAAGGTCCTAAGTGGCACTTACGACCTTTTTTAGACCTATTTTTATGCAAAATTAAAAGGTCGCAAGTGCAAAATTAATTAATGTGAGAAAATAGCAGCTATAAAAAAATGTATAAACAACAAGAAATAATTCTATAACACATATGTAATCAAAAAGAGAAGTATCGTTTAAATCTATTAAGTGTAGACACAATGAGACAGTTTATTTGCATTTTCCCGAAAACCATGAAATTGCACTTACGACCTTATAATACTAGGGCGTCGAGCTGAGCAGTTGAAACATTGAAAACTGTTACTTATTTCAGCTACAGTTTTCATACTGTTTCATCATATAATTGTTTTAGCAACATTTTCTGATTGCTTTATTAAATGTGGAAATGAATAAAAATATAGATAGGATAAAATTGATGAGTAACATTTAACAATATCACCTGTTCAAGTTCAGAAGTGGGAAAATTCAAATGTAAAACATGTAAACAATGTAATACACAGATAATTGTATACGTATAAATCATGAATGAAAGGTACACTCTAGGTAAAATTAAGTTTACTTAGTATCTGTCTTAATGGCCAAGTCGTTAAGATTGCTGACTTGTAATCACAAAACCTCTCACTGATAGAGTCATCATGACTCTTTATGTGAGAAAGTTGGCAGTTTCTTAGGATAGGGGTTTAGTACCGGTCCTTCCAAGGAACGATGGTTAGGTAAATTGCCCGCCATCTTATGACTGAAATACTGTTGAAAAATGGGCAGTAAACTTAAAAACCAAACCAAACTTAGTACATGTATATTATACAAACACAATTTAACCTACATGTATTTCAAAAGTCAGTAAGCGTAACAAAATGTTTTGAAAGTGCACTAATAGCAAATGAATGAAAAGGTCAGTCTGCCTGCCCAATTGTATCTGACATGGGGATGTTAACCAAAGCCCTTGAAATTGTATGGGCCTGACATACTGAATTTGAAGGAGTTTTATTTCTCATAGGAGGTATCCAGTTTATGATGTCAGCTTTTGCTTGCATTGGTCATTTGTATGGTGATGCTGGCTTGAAAGACTTCATGATGGATTCTGGCGTTTGGTACTCAATCACAGGCTCTTTTTTCAGTTTCAGAAATCATCTGATGCCAATTCAAAATATTTGCCTGCTCTTTAACTCGAGAAATTCAAAGCTATGAATCTGAGGTTCAGCAGGAAGTTGTGCAAGAAATGGTAGAATAAATTAAAAGTTCGTTTCGCCCTATCATGGCTGAACTCAGATCTGCATGAAGATCTACTTCTAAGTTGTTTAGATTTTGGGACAACTACTTACAGGAGTTCTCTCTTCCTCTCACACTGTACCCTGCGCCATCAAGGCATGGATTGTGGGATGTTTCTTGTTTGCTGCAATTCAAACAGTGTACTCAAGATGCATGCCATACCTTGTCCTTCAAATTAATCAACTCTCCAATGAATTAGTAGATTTGAGAAATATTACATCGTAACTAAACTGAAGCAGGGTTGAAATTCAATGGTGTTTGGTTTGACTATGTATTAGAAGTAACTGAAAACAAAGCTACAAAGTCACCTAAATGATTGGTATCACGCATACTGACAGTGCTTTGGTTCGCTGGTTTCTGTCTCGACCTCTGATATCAAAAGATTCTTCTTCATACTCTTGTAGTTTTGATACTGGCCTCAATGTTTGTACAACAAACATCGAACTTGTACGCCTTTTCGTAAAAAAATACAGTGAGGCAGTGCATAAAGTGATTGAGATGTTTGATGAGAATGTTAAGACCCCTTTTTAGACAAAACTACTAAACTTTGCAACTGGAATGTAAATTTCGCAGGATGTTGAAAGCAGATCCCTTGTCATGCCGTGATTATCACAGAAAGATGTTGTATGACTTTTAAATGAGCGACTGATTCCGTTTGAAAACAACAAACCTTCAAAATAATTTTTGACCTGCTACCAATGGCAAAACTGAATGAAAACAATCAAAAGTTCAAACCGTGTTGTTGATGTAAATTCAAAGGTGGTCAGTTTAAATGATGAAGAAATGTATGTGAATTATTTGCTATTAATGCCTTCAAAGAGGTTCCTTTCGAACGTCTACTTTCCTTTGAAAATGCACCCATTCCACTAAGTTTGTTTTCAGATATATGTACTGGAGATAATTATGATGTAAACCAAAAATAACTGAGAAAAAAAATGGAGAAAATTGTAAATCATGATTTTTACTCTCTTAAGTATGTCTGACCCTGACTGTGTTGTGTATGACGCTATGGCAGTTATTTAGATGTTGCAACCTTCTTATGATCAAAAAGTTACGTACAGATGACTGCTGGATTCTGGAATTACGTTATAAAAAACAGTGTACAAAGTACACAAGCATATGTTATCTTTGACCGGTATTTTACAAATAGTTTAAATCCAGACACGCCAGAAAAGTGGTAATATTGCTTCCACTGCCACTGCTGTAATATATGAAAATTAACATGAAAATACCAGACTTGGAGAGAGTCTTGGTCAGAAGCAAAAGCAAAATTGAAAATTGCCAGGGTCTACTTGAGAGGGAAGAAATCGTTTTCGTCCTTGGTGGTAGGGTTGAAAAACCATTTATATTCGCTGTAATGCTGTTTCTTTTTAATTACGAAATATAGCTCAGTTAGGAAGAAGCTGATGGTAGAATAATTATGCAATTGGCATAATAACCTTCTATGTGGTATCAAGAAAGCCGTTGCTGTTAGTCCAGACAGATATTGTTTGGTTATGTTTGTCCATTACTACAATAGTCTTGGTATTGACACACTCTTTCTCAAAACTGGCCGAAAATCTATACATAGTGCACATGTATACGTATATACCAACTCCTTATGAAAGTTGCGAATTTGTTGCCTACCCAGATAGAGATCTTGTTGTCTGTTTATTATTTTACAAGGTATGTTACATGTTTCATCCATGTATGGCATACTAATAGGTAAAAAGAAAGCAGTCCATGTACTTTTGAAATATGCAGACAAACTTGGTGAACTATCCCGCTTTGGCTGTGATCCCTGTTTGTCTTCTGTGTCTAGGTCTGCTGCCACTGCTTTTGGTGGGTGCCTAATGGGTCAGGAAACTGTGATTCCCTTAAATCGTTGCATAGAAGTATAATAATGTTCTTGAAGAGAAACGGGTTAAACCAAGAAAGCTTCCTCCAACTGATGACAGTTTTGTGTTGTCACTTAGTAATCTTGAGAAATTTGACAAAAACAAAACTGTCTCTGACTAACCCATTAGATTTTTGCTATGTGGTTGACGAAGATATATTTGGCTTTATCATAAAGATGATGTCACAACCTGCCGCAGCACTAGAACTTTTAAGTAACCTGGTTCGTCTTTGCTGTGCTGTGATGAATGCATCTGCACAAGAAATCAACAACCTTGTACACTAGTCTGTGTGTGTAAAGGCTGTATGAAAACACAGGTACTAGTTAAAAAGTGTTTACGATGTTAGCTTTTACTGGAATCTAAAACTGCTAGACTTATGTCTGACATTTCCTTGCAGTTTTCCGTTTGCATTTTAATATAATTTACTGAATTAAATGAATATGTTTTTACTGTACAAAGGAACAGATCATAATGCCGCTATTACAGATGTTTAAGTATCTGAATGAGTTTTGCTGTCACTAACAATTAGCTGAAAATGTCAATATATTGCGGCCTTGGGTTATTTGTTACATACTATTTGATTACGTGATGAGTTCTATATGTTGGTAATGTGATGCATTATGTTAATGAGCCTTTGTGTCTGTAACGAATAAGCAACAAACGAAGTTATACACATACCGTTTACTATGGAAGTGGAAAACCCGTGTAACACGGGTAACTCGTATATTTAAGTTTTATTTTAGACTTAGGTAACTACTTTAAGATAATAACTGTTTTAGTCTCAAAGCTTTTCTGTGCATTTTGTTGAAGAGGATAATGCAGTTGGAGAAAATGCGTGTGAAATTACCCCACCCAGTTTTACCTTGTGCAATTTTTTTTTATTTTTCTTGCTGCTGTTATGTAACTATTTTGAGTAGCTATGAGTCAAATTTTATTTCTTGTCACATAAATGTGTTAAACTGGTAAAAAAATTAACTGCTGTTACAAAAATATCTTTCCAACACCGATAATTGTCCACTTTAAAGGGTAAAACTGTCTTTTTTTCATAAATTTCACCTAACAGGTGATATTGCTAAATGTTACTCATCAAATTTGTCCTATCTATATTTTTATTCAATTCCACAGTTTATAAAGCAATTAGAAAATGTTGCTAAAACAATTATATGATAAAACAGTATGAAACATGTAGCTGAAATAAGTAACAGTTTTCACTGTTTCGACTGCTCAGCTATTCTTTGTGTAACAAGGTAATAACGGTGTTTGCTTTCCAAAACCCGACCGTGTTGTTAAAAACTGTAGTTTTCAGTCAAAAGTATAATTAGTCATATATGAGGTCAAATGAATGAATGCGTCTTCTTTAAAACAGTTGTGCATATAAGCTGGCCAAGAATATATCAATATAAGAAAAGTACACTCCAAGTGCCCAGTACCTTTACATTTGACCATATTTAAGTCTAAATGGCGGCCATTTTGGAAGCCATTTTGGATTCTACTTAATGATCTGCACAATAAACTTTGCTAAATAGTACATATAAGCTGGAAACTATCCATTTGAAGTACAAAATATCAAAGGTAAAATGAATAAAATGTTCAAATAAACACTCTGTACTTAGAGCGAAAATACATGTGAAATTACCCCACCCACTTTAAAATGCATGCGCATTCATTTTGTTTCTCTTTTTACTGCTGTAATATAATTATTTTGATAAGCTATAAGTCATATTTTATTTCTTGTCACATAAGTGTATCAAATTGGTAATAAAATGAACTGCTGTTAAAAAAATACCTCTCAAAACCGAAAAAATTGATCACTCTTACGGGTAAAATTGTCATTTTTTTCACAAATTTCCCTAACTTCGTGAATAAAAACATCATAAAATCGTATATTTAGTGTGTATTTATACATCTCAATGTTTTAAACCAAAACACAATCTTTAAAAAAAACCTGGACCAACAGTACTACAAAAACTGGATTTTTCAGTTTTGGCGGCCATCTTGGACGCCATCTTGGATTTTTCGGAACGCCACCATTTATGCCAATTTATGCCGGCAGTTTCATAAACTACAATCTATTACGAACATTTTGATATATGACTCAGCTTGTTATACGGGGGTGTCCAGGTTACTTAAAAAATAGAGCCCTTTTGGACTGATTGTCACCTTACTATAAATTGTCAGTCAACACTGATGTTTTCATGTGATATAGTTACTATCTCGTAGAAATTAAATGTAATAATTGCATTGCACCAAGTTATCATTTTGTGATAATATTCAAGTAAAAATATGTGATAATGTTAAAGCAATGTGTAATATTCAAATTATAATATAATTATGCATTCCCAATTATGCGATACTGATTACTGTACATTTGTTCATTGTCTCTCTCTGTCATACAGTAGTCGGAACGTAACAGTTGTCAAAATTTGCGTATATCGTGCGTATAACGTGCGTGTAACGTGCGTATAACGTGCGTGCACTCATCGTGTATTTTGTCAATCGTATAGCGTGTATCATATCGTATCATTCATCGTGCAACGTGCACCATATACTATACACGATACACGATATACGATTCCCGATGCACGATAATCCATACGGTATACGTACGATTCGATGGTGTATTCCGTAGTTAATCGTTTTATTTAGCGTGTAAAGTGCTGATTTCAGTTTATATTATTTAGTGTAGTTGCGGGCAAGAAAGACTTCCGGGACAGGTCAAAGATATTTTCACCTCATATCCGAAAATTAGGTCTTTTTTTTTGCATCGGAAATGACATCTTTTTTTTATCTAAACTGCTGTTGTCAATGCAATTCCTTAAAGTGCAGCAGACAAGGTACGCCTGCACCGAAGTAACATATCGTGGGTATGATGTTAACAAGTTTTTTTATTGGCTAGATGCAAATAATACGCCGAATCAACTACACTTTTACGAAATTATTTAAAGTCCAAAGTTGTTTCGGGTAATCCTGGTAATCCTTTTTAAATTCCCGATATTGAATTAAAACTATGAATTATACTGCCTGATTGGAATAATATATCCGTTAGCTGACATAAAGAGAAAGGCAATTAGGTAGTGACTGATTAATTAGTTTGAGCAAGGTCTTTCAAATTACTATTTGAAAGACCTTGGTTTGAGTCTCATCAAAAGCCTCGATGCCATTCAAAACAGGGTCCATATTGTCCAAAATAAAGGCCTCCGGCTGGACCTAAGTGCATTGTCCTCTACTCCTGCCTACCTGTTTGAACTTGAGGCTGGGGCTCTGCCCCTAAGACTGAGGCGCCAGGAAAAGATTCTCAAATACTGAGCGAAGTCAAGGTTTTGGTCAGTGAGATCATAACGCACAGCTATTTTGTAAAATCCTCCTACAAGTGCCCTATGAAAACAAAATGAACAAATCTGACATACCGCATCTCGTAAAGTTAGAAACTCAAATGAATATCAGCTATTTTTTACTCTGGACATGTACATATACACAGATGGGTCTAAAAATCCAGGCTCTGGTATAGTAGCAGAAATACAACAGAAATGATAACAATAGACACTGCATTGAGCTGACTTTTACATCATCAACCTAAAAAACTTGCTATATTGTATATATTTTCAGATTCACTATCATATCTGGTCTCAATGAAATAAAAACAACAGTCATTCTAGACCAGAGTTATTGAAAACATTATTATTATTCATAAATTTTATCAATGCCTAAAAACAGGCTTACCAGTTACCATGTCATAGTGCCCAGCTCATGTAGGTTTATATATCTAGTAATGAGAGCAGATGATATAGACAAAAGGGGCCTGGTTTAGGGGCCATCATCCAGGACATTCCATACTCACCCACAGAAATATATGCCAGGATTCGAACCACTATCCTGGATGGATGGTGTAGAGAATTGAAACTTTAAAAAACACATTTTGCCGCAAAACAGTGCTACCTGGCCATCTTATGGGATACTCCACAAATTACAAAATGGACAAATCAATCACACGTCTTAGGCTGGGCGCAAACTTACTACCAACCAGCTCGGGTTGGTACATACTTTGGGTTGACCAGGTTTGCATCCAGTGCATTGTAGAATGTAACACCCATCACTGGCTATTTGACTGCATAGCTTTTTCCACACAGAGACTAAAATTTAAGCCAGAAATGGATAAGCTTGGACTTGCATGGTTTCACTATTAATGATTATTCTCAGTCCAAGAACAGCCCTAAGTGAATGTGTATAGAGGTTGTTGGAAAATAACATAGTAGACTGTCAAATGACTGATAAAATTCAGTAACCTAATTTACTCCAGTTGCTATCAAACCCCTTTCTGTAGGTCACTAGTCAAAATCCTAAACAATTCTTGTATAAATGCAATTTTTTATATTTAACAAGTACTTAGTATTTTAATTGTAGTAGTAAATAAGCTTTTTCACTAGTTAGTGGGTGTTGATTTATATTGGCAACCCAAAATCATAAAATTCAATCTTGTTATTATTTAGCAAATCATAGTCTGCACATTACAGAAATTAGCAGGGCGTGACAGGTGACATGTCAGTAGGGGTTGCTCAATCACTGTACCTGTTACATGCCTGTTTCAGTTATAAAATACTGTAACTGTAATTTATATCTTATATATAATTTAATACTGTATTGTAGTTTGCACTGTCTGTATGGCACCATATAATAATTATAATTAAACAATATCACTGGCTATTATCTGTTATATGTGGGGGACGGAGGGGGTAGGGGGCGGGTTCAGGATAAATGTAAGCCGGTTTCCGCTTATAAACCTACTCCTACTACCTCCAGTTGAATGAAACATCAACCATATCATGATCATTAAGTATATCCTTGCCGGTTTGGACTGGCCACTGGCCATACAGATGCTAAATCTGATCACCTGCATCTTTCTTACCAGTTTAACTATAACAGACTCTTACTTCAGAAGGGGGCACATAGAAAAAAATGATTTTATTCAAGTTGTATACCTTGAAATAAGTTTTATTAGATTTGTAATATATATCCATCTTGTGAGAACACTCACACTTGATTAATAATTGTATTTCAGTATTACAAGTAGTTCTTTTACTGAAGATCCTACCTGAAACCCCATGTTTAAGTTAAATGTTTAACTTTCATAAATAACATTTGAATAGTAAGTTCTGCAAAGAGCTTAGATATTTAAGTATACACTAGTATAATATCACTAGAAAAGTACCATAATCATTTTGTATAAAATGAATAAAAAAATTTAAAATATAAGATTTCAAAGGCTAAGATGGCAAAATTGTGCTTGTGTAGACTTCCCGAAAAGCAAGTTATACCGGCTAACACCTATTTTTCAGTAGTTTTACTTTGAACACCTCTATATTGTGTGTAGTTTGTAATCTTAATAGCTTAATAAAGAAAATATTTTTTACTCTTGTCTCAATAGACTGGTTGTATAGTTATGTAGTCATATAGTACTTCTGACAGATCTCCCCTGGTTAGTTCCATAAATTGAATCCATTTTAGAAATCCTACAAAGGACCTTTTTACCTGTAAGTGTGGCAGAGGCGGTGCTTGAACTCTGTCCGGTTTATTAAATTTGTTCCTCATCTCTGATAGTTTCCTTAAATGCCTAGCTTACATTAATTTGAACAAATATAGATCTTTTTAGATCTTTCTACATATCTAAATTCCAAAATAACTAAAAAAAACATGAGTACCATCATTGCTGAGCTCTATTCTGCATTCTCATAGTTATTGAGGTTTTTGAAACATGTGAGGTTACACCCCCTTTATAAATATAGAGTGTTGCTTAGCCCTTACATATTGTTGTCAGTCTTCCATCAATTTATTTGCTAATGCTACATGTGTATTCCAGGAACAATTTTTCCAAATGATCTACTACATGACTGTATAGTATAAAAGTAAAAGGTAAAGTGTTTGTTTATTAAAGTGTTACCCCTATTTAAAGGGCCAGCCATTTCTGACTTATGAGACACCTTCTTTTTGAGCACATGTGCCTCACAAGTCCTATCCTTTTATTGCCAGGTACCAGGCAGGTAGGCATACGGTAACCATTTTTTAACTAACTGGCGGCTCACCAACCGGCCATATCAGAACGGACCCCTGGTGGGATTCAAACCTTCGACCTCCCGCTCCAAAGGCGGATGCCTAAACCACTAGACCAAGGAAGACGGTATATGTACATATATTACCACCTCATAATATCAGCAGAGTTATGTACATGCAAACAAAATCAATCTTGGAAATATATGTACATCTAAATGCTATAGTCTCATAGCCTTTATTCTGATGAAACTACTTATGTACAAAATGCCATCAGATAAATTAAATATGGAATGTACATCATTTTTCTGCCCAGTAATTAACCATCCATTGATGTTCTTTGTATCTTCTTCATGATCAGTATGTCAAAAAAACATATAATTCCATATAAGATTATATGTTACATGTACATACATGTATGTGTTAATACCATATATGGCATCTTGAGACTGTATAATCTAGGCTGTGAGATGTGTCTTCTCCAGGGTTCTAATTGAATCTGCTATCCACCACTGGATGCAGAGTTGTGTCATGCAATTGGACCATTCCATTATTCTACAGAGGGCCCAAAATAATTTTGCAAATGATTTTTAACCTGTTTTTGGTTCATATCCTAGAAAGTTTTACAAATTTTATCCCAAAATGGATGAGAAAAGTTATAATACATAACAGTCTGTTTAATTTTACTTTAAATTTATTACTACCCCCATAAAGTATTACCCCAACCACCTCGACAGGGGTTCTGAATCAAAAAGAATTGTAGCAGTGACATAAAGTATATGGAACTGCGTGCCAAGAATTAAACTACATTGAAATAAAAATGAACTTTAATAACCTTCTTCACTCTAGAAAATATCACTGTTTCCTAGAGGTTCATTTTTCATATGTGCTTTTATATACCCCAGCTATAGAATAGGCCAACTAAAACAAAATATAAAGTAACATGATATAAAACTTTATATAGAATTAATCACCATAGTCCACAGTACATAAATACCGCATTTCGCTATAATTATCTTCCCTTCTCTTAGAATAATCCTAGATTTCTAGAGGGACAATTTTCACTTTCGGGCTACCGGAAAAAACCTAAATATTGTTCAAAACTTTTTTCTGTTAAAACATTGGTCAAAATTAGGGGCCGTATAATCATCACAACTATAAATACTACAAAATAACATTAAAAACCCCGTTCCAAATGCTTGATTTATTCGAAAACGCCATTTCAAGCCTTCAGTTTCTTCAATGTCAATTTACCCCACCCACTTGACATCCATCAACATATCCATTCAAGGTTCCAGTATAAGATTATTATATTTGAACATTTATATGCCACGGTCCTAAAAAGTGTTTTTAATGTAGAATTTATATAACGAAAAGTGTTGATGGCAATTAACTTTAATTACGCCCATTTTCTCGCACATTGGGATCAATTTCCTGCCAAACTCACTCCGACAGGTCTTCAAATTTGACACATACTGTGATATGAAAACTGTGGATCTTTGACACTTATCGATGTCATTTTTTATTGTTAAGGTACGAAGCTTCTAATGTATCTGTGTCTTTCGGTCTGATTAAAAGGTCTAAATTTAGATAAAATGTGAAATCCCAAAGTGATCGTATAACGTGTAATCCGTTTATCGTTTATCGTGTAGCGTGCGCTTCGTACATCGTGTATATCGTGTATCGTTCTGAATCGCTCATCGTGTATTTACCGAACGTGCAACGTGCGTCTAACGTGCGTACATCGTGCGTACATCGTGCGTGTATCGTGCACTCCGTGTGACAACTGTTACGTTCCGACTACTGTACCACCAACACAAAGGGACCACAATGGAAATAAGAGGTTACTCTTTTTTGTGTTATCCCTGGTGTTGGTGTGCATGCCATGGTTATTATGTTAATGTTGTGATACTGTTTTGTTGCATTCGTGTTTGTTTAAGCCATATTTTTACTCCATACCAAAATAAATCTTATCTTCTTAAGTCAAATCCGAAGAGATTGTACCCAGCTAAGTAATTTGGATTCACGTTAATTACCACCTTTATAAACTTTTTTGGAAGCTGTCGTTCACTAGAAACGCAAAAGATTTCAACATGTGGTAGTAGGTCGTTTGAGAAACACCTACTCATAAATAAATGATCATAGAATGCGATACTCTCCAATGCATCTTCTAGTGTTATACCAATGACTCTACAAAGCCTTTCCCCTTCCTGATACACTAGACCTATCTGTATAATCTCGTCATCGATCTAATCACCTTTAGCATATACCATGATTTTTATAACGTCAATGGAATGTATGTTGTGCTTATATGAGTATTCCTTAACATGTGAATCATCCACTTCTTCAATGAAAGTAGCGTTTCCAAATATCATCGTCTCTGTATGTAAGGTTTTCTCATGAGCAGATGACATTTGAAACCATCTGGTTTCTTTAAAAGCCGACCTTTGAATTAAGGATGCATGTGTTTTTCGTACAAATAGTAACAAAACTCGTTGATGAGCTTGTGCGAGTTTCCGTAGACGCGTTCGTTCTGTTTAATAGTTCAACTACTCTCTTACTGTTTTTTTTTTCTTCTGAAACTGCACTCGCATCGAAACTTATGCTTCTCATTTCAATTTTCCTTAAAATCGTAATCATCGACCGAGGCAATGATCCATTCGAAAGTACTTCGACTTTCATTTAACACGTAATGCATGTAAAACCCTCCAACAACCGTCACCAAATGTTTGGTATCTTGCTTAACATTTCCAGACTCATCACACTCGTAACACTGAATGACAACAACTTCTCTTTTGGCATTTGGATTTCTAGTAATGTGATTACCTATATTACGCGGTAAAGAACTGGAATCTATCTTGTTGTTGGAGCAATATGCAAAGAGTTTCTTGCTACGCAGTATTGTACTAGTTATATCATGAAAAAAGAGACACGGCATAGCAAAGTCATGCCTTATTTCAATGTATTCACTACCGTCGCAAAACTCCATCTCGAGTTTCGGAGAGGCAAAAGTGAATTTTCTTAGCAAGAAAAACGCAGAACAGATAACGGTATCTGCACATTTTGTCAGAAAATCTGAACTCGAGTCATCTGTTTTTACTTTTCTGAAACGTATTGTAGGTGTCAAGATGCGATTGTCACTGACATAAATTGGTATAGTCCGTTTTTGGTGGAGCACTACGTTGCTGCTGTTCGGTTCATGAAACAACTGAGCTACGAAATCCTCTGTCTTGAAAGAACTGTTCATTGTAAAACCACACCGCGTATTATTTCTGGATAAGACATAAGTTTATCTTGGAACAGAACATCGCATGAGCAGACACATTAATGTCATACCAAGCGTTATCAGTAAAAACAAGATACTCATTCATGTTTTCGAGTAAGTCAATAAGGTGTCGTCCATCAATTGTTTTCGAGTATCTCGGTCTAGTGAAACGACGCTTCCGTTTTATGTTTACTTGTACCATTGAAATATGATCAGGCGTTAAAGTGTGGTTCATGAATGCAAAATTCAGAGCTGTTTTAAATAGGAACATCCCGACTCGTTTTGAAATGATTACAGTAAAATAGACGAATGTTTGACTTATCTGTCTTGAAAGAACTGTTCATTGTAAAACCACACCGCGTATTATTTCTGGATAAGACATAAGTTTATCTTGGAACAGAACATCGTCATGAGCAGACACATCAATGTCATACCAAGCGTTATCAGGAAAAAACAAGATACTCATTCATGTATTCGAGTAAGTCAATAAGGTGTCGTCCATAATTTGTTTTCGAGTATCTCGGTCTAGTGAAACGACGCTTCCGTTTTATGTTTACTTGTACCATTAAAATATGATCAGGCGTTAAAGCGTGGTTCATGAATGCAAAATTCAGAGCTGTTTTAAATAGGAACATCCCGACTCGTTTTGAAATGATTACAGTAAAATAGACGAATGTTTGACTTATCGTCTGTCAAATCATTCATAATGTAGCTCATAATGTAGATAGAGAAAAATGCATAGATCACTACAGTTATTTTTCCAACAGTTATCAAGTCCTTGTTGTACTTTAAAACTCTACCCGGATCCATATCAACCTCGTACTGCATGTTCCTTAATTGGTCGAATTTGCGAATAACTGTGTACGGAGCATTGTAAGACTAGATTCTTAAGGTGAAACTTAAAAACACACATATGTTCGAACAGTCTTGAACTAAAATTTGTTTATAGATGATTTGCTACCAGCATCTTCAAGCTAGAGATTATACTCTTCGAGTTTAAGTTGCAGTTTCAGTTTCTCGTTCTCATCCTGTATGTCAATCCGTTTCTGCTATAATTGGACTGCTAATTCTACCTTAAATATCTGCAATTCACTTTTCATGTCTGCTATAAGTTATCTGGACTCAAACCGCCTCTGCTCTAGGTGGCTGTCGAACAGAAGGTTACGCTCCTTGAGTTTACGAGTTTTTCTGACCTTGTTTTCTTGAAAATATTGTTTGAACTTTCTGTCGCGTTTAAAATCTTTAGAAAAATACCAGTCTCTCTGTCTCTGTTTGTCACTATCGATTTCAGATTGATTTTTTTGAAACTTCATCTTATGTTCTCGGTCCTCCCTACGTGATTCCTTGTTTGTAGCATATTTTAGTTCTATCAGCCATGCTTCTTACTTCAGTGTACCCATACTTTGTAATTACACTATATGCTTGATTCCTTTATGGACCACAATGGCAATAAGAGAGCTTTATTGCTCTCTTTTTGTGTTATCCTTGGTTTTTATTATATGTAATATATTCTGCATGTTGATGTTCACATGTACTTTGTTGACATTGAATTTGTATTTGTTTTATGATATATACTCTTATTTTACAAGAATAAAACCATCATTCCCAGACTTAATCTCAGCGATTGCTACAGTTGGTTGTATCTGGTTCAGTTTTTATCATGCTTCAAATGAGTAAATTGTATTTGAGCATGCAGATTAGTTGTCAATATTTCCATCGTCCCGACATTCATTAATCTTGTCCACTTCTTCCTGTAATTGCGAACGTGTGTTCTATCAGGGAGTTTTTACATTAAAAGCGACATCTGTGTCCCTGGGTCTTTAAAATGATAGGCTATTTCTGCCGAGCTTGGCCATATCAAAAATTGAATGGCTGAAAGCATGTTCTATCCGTAAGGCAATGATGTTGGTCATCACTGCCTTGTACGTAAGCCCACCGATCATTGCTTTTAACAAACGTTTTCGAGCTGCGCGTCGATGGTAACATTAAAGACTGACTGTTGCCTTGATACAGGTAACAATAGTGCATTGGAAATGTATCTTCAAGTTTGTCGAGCATTCTCATTTTCTATTCCTGAAGAAAATCAGTTTCTCTTCCCTTCGTAATGTTTGTTTGATAGTCGCTATGATGTGCATTTTATAGCTTCATCATTTTTTTTCCAAATCGTTCAGCATACCTGTGACATGAGGAATCATGCGTTCGACACCTATGTTTCTCGTCAACTCTTTCGCATCTTTGAAAAAAACGCGTGAAGGTAGAACATGAGAGTTAGCGTCGTCTCGTTTGAAAAAATCATTTGTCGAATTTCCTTTGAAATTGGTCGCGAATGACATCATGAAAATATTTTTGACTGTCTTTTTCATTTTGTTGTTTTCTGTAGTTTCCATATTATAGTAAGTTGGATCTATGATATACAGGGTGTTTCATAAATTCCGTTACTATTTCGCGCATCTATAATTTGTAAATAAAAAAACCTAGGAATAACAAGATGCTTACATCTTTATTCGTATAGAATAAAGTTTTGTCTGATATAAAATACATGTATATTATCTTTCATATGTTGAAGAAATTTTGAATTGTCAATTTTAGAGAATATGTTCCAAATGACATCCATTTTTAGAAATAACGACGTCAAGTCTATCTCAGAATTTTTTTATCACTGCAGCACATGTGTCTCTCCTTATAGCACTCACTTTTCTCTTGACTGCTGTTTTTAATTCATCAGTATTAACTGAGTAGGTTTTGTACACCCTGTCTTTAAGATACCTCCATAAGAAAAAATCTAGAGGGCTAACATCGGGAGAGTGAGGTGTCCACTCATTATCAGTTTTCAAAGACATATCTGTGGGTTTCAGGTGCTGCATTATGGATATCGTATACGAGATTAGCTGTAAGTCAAACTTCAGCATTCTGTAGACACTAGTCAACAAGGTTTGTTATATACTTGTATACTTTGCGGGGTTTCATCAACTAGTTTTAACTTGTTCAACATTTTTAGCAGTTCTCACACTTTTCGGACGTCCCATGTTTTCGCTTTTCCAATCTACTATAGATCCTGTATCGTCAAATTGCTTCATTATCCTGCTTACTTGCATGTTATTCAATTTTCCACTCTTCTTCTGCATTGCTCTTATCACTGTTACTGGCGATTTTGTCTCATAATATAATTCAACACCGTCTGCTGATATGTTTTTGGATGACACCATCTTGAAAAATCTGCATGCAGGAAATGACGTCATAAATGACGTCAGGACGTCAACGTTTTCCCGTATGTTTTAAAAATTATATAGAATTTTCATCTATCCTCTTCAGGCTTCGTTTACATACAACAAGTTTCTTGTACAAGACATTAAAGATAAGGCAAAGTTATGACTTGTACAAGACATTTTCTACACAAGATCTAGCAAGAATTGCTTTGACAATTAATCACAAAATAGCGGGAAGATGTCATCAGCACATAATATTGTCTTTAGCATGCAGACGAGTTTCTGAGTTGTTTAAGAAAATGGATTACGTTTAAAAAAAAAATGAATTAAGTGTTCTTATCGAGAACAATCTTGAATGAATATTTGAATGACCAATGCATATTAAAATGGCTATTAAATTTCATCTTAAAAACTCTCTTTTTTGTTGAGTGTGATAGTACTTTGCACTTGTATCATATAAATGTTCCCTCTTTTATATAAATTGATCAGTTGGTCAACTTTGTCCTTTGGCCAAGCCATTGTGTACAAAATTTTAAAAAAATGTACCTGAATTACCTCTCCAACACCTGCTTTTCCCATTAAACACTTCTTATCAGTAATTTGACAGCCAAGAAATTGTGAAAAAAATAGAAACAGTCTAGAAAATTTCTCATGAACAGGCTAGAAAATTTCTCATGCAAGAAAATTATCGTATATCATGTCACATAAATTCTGACAAAAGTTGTTTACATATGAAAAATTATTGTACAAGACATAAATAGTACCTATCTTAATATCTTGTACAAGAAACTTGGAAGGAGTAAACCCCCACTTAGATAGTTATGTAATTTAATTTACAAGCATAAATAGTAAAATATATATAGACATTTGTAATAATAACTGACTTAATGAAACAACCGGTACAATGCAAAGACATCTGAACCCGTTTGCAAGAAATCAACCTTGTTCCCCTTACTACTCGACTTAGCATCTTTCTCTTCTAGCATCAAAAAGTTCGAAGACTGAAGTTTAATCTTTCCGTGCGTGATAAACTTTTGATGTGGATTGAAATCTTCTTTGGTAACTTCGCACACCCAAAGCTTATTTATCAGTTTCGTGTTCCTGTCAGTAATGTGATTTTGAAGTTTCGCTCTGAGATTGTTTGTTAATACAATAATGCTAGTCACAGGAATGTTGTTATCACTGACTTGTATGTTTGCTTCAACGTTTACCGGAAATAACGTGTTGTCCGTATTGGTTCTAAAATAGTTCGCATCTTCTGCTAAAGTATGTGACTCGATAATTTTGTTTTTATGTGTTTGTTCAAGGCAAAAGTGAACATTGTAGTTGTGCCTAGTAAGTAGCCCAATAAACTGTCTAGGTTTTGTCCAGTGTAGTCTTTATTGTATCCTGTTAGGGAATACAAAGGTGGAACACGATCTCAGATTTCTCTGACGAATATGTAACTAGGACCGGCGTGCATTCCTTGTCGTTTCAGATCATTGTGATAAGCCATGTATTCGTAGTAGTTGGCCAACGCTTTTGTTTAGCACTGCTCGTGTTCTCAGAAAAGTAACGACGCCAACTTTTCATCCGTTAAGCTGCTCAATCTCTGTATGGCTTGTTTGTTCATTTTGATTTGAATTTGCAATGCGGCATTCATCCTGATTTTGTTCTCCAACGTATAGTATCCACTCGTTGGAATACCCCTTCCAGTTTTGACTCTGTTGGCAGCAACCTTGCTTCCGTAAATGTATTTGCATGCGACCGTGCTCAGCGTATTTTCATGCGTCTTGTTAAAAACCTGCTGCACACACTGTCGTGAAACCGATTCTGTTAAGTTTTTGGAACGGGTATGTAATCTACTGTATGAACGTTTGACACGTTGAAGTTTCCCTTTACAAATTCGTGTAGTATTGGAAATTCATCCAAGCTATAACCTGTCATTTTGACCTAGCAACAAGTCGTGTTTCTATTGTTCTACTATAACAAGCAAGACAGAGAAACAACCACTTGGTGTCGTATCTTCTTCCAAGAAAGTAAAACGCCAAACTGTATTTTTGCGTTTGTTCAGAAATGACTTGAATCAAAAACACATATTCGATAAACCATAGTACAGGGTTTCCCTAACGACGAAGATAGGTTTTATGAAGTATTGAACCGTCTTTCTCTCAGTGAATATTGACAAGAACTATGATTGAAGAAATTGAATCAGAAAAAAACGTTCACGAGGAAAGTTATAGCGTTGACGTCTGTGTTACCGAAACGAAGACCTCGAGTGTTCGATGAGTTTTTGAACGCTCTGAAGAGAATAAATTAAGCATCGTCTCTGACATACTCCTGTCAACTATTATCAGGAGGCCTCAATAACATACGATCGAAACATCACACATTGTACAGAAGTCAATAAAGAAAACATCAGATTAGTGGTCGATTCGAATCAGAATCCATCATCGCAGCAACGTGGACAGAAGGCATGCACTGAAAATTCCACAATCTGCAACATGTGTATGGATGCACGAAAATCAAAAGCTCTGTGTAGTCACATGTATTCCTCAGCATGTGCGGAAAGATTTGCTAATACACACTGTGATTGTCCTCACTGTCGAAAGTCGATACAGGGAAACATACAAGTGCTTTTCTGATTTTGAGATCTAAAAATTCAGGAAGAATTGACTCAGTTTGTATGATGTAACAGCACATGAGCAAATTTGCTATACAAATAGTATTGAGTTAAATACTGATACAGCGAACAAGGACCCTTTAATTTTTTCACTGTACAGATGCAGAATAAAATATCTTTATATCCTCCGCTTATGTTTCTCCCACCGTGCTTGCATGATATGTGTGCGTTATTCTTGTTGCACAACATTTAAACGTACGGAGAACTCAAAATATTATGAGGCTGATTGGACTTTCTCTCGTTGAGTTCCAACCCCCGACTTTAGCATACACCGATCGTAATCATACAAGACGGGCATATTGAAGTACAAGTTGTGAACTGGTTTACAGAGTGTGCTTGTAGCGTCGTAACAATCGTAAATTATGTATTAATCTTCGTATGGTCACTTGCCGATATTAAGGAGATAAACCTTGAACCAGCAAATATTGTTGCACAGTGTAAATTCAGGAACAACGACGAGATTGTAAAAGCTTTGTAACTTATATTTGCTGATAGAAGGATAAACACAAACCAGATTATCACCTTTGTGTTAAGAAAACAGCACATGTCCATTGTTCATATAACTGTTGTACATGTTTGTATGTCCCATCGTGAATTCGTATTTCTAGAAATAGTACCGGCTTGCAGATCTAGCTCTCCCAGTGATCTGTCAGGTGAAAATGACTATCGAAGGCTTGGGGTATGATTTTCTCAGGTTCTGCGAGTTCCTCTGGCTCCTCTAATCCAGCTTCCATATCCTCTGGAACCGGGAAATTGTTTAACCAGTGTTCCCGTTCATCATCATATAGGCTGGTTGCGGTAAGTACAACCGCTTTCAAGTAAAGTCGTACACCTGGTGAGTTTGCGGTTAAATTGGCATGGAACAGAGACTTTCATGAATCTGCAGAATTCTTGCATTGCCAGTTCTTGTTGAGTTATCAACTGAACCGAGTACTTTTTGGATTCTGATGAAGTTGACTAATCTAAGGTTGATTGCCCTCCCAAAACCTATCTGGCTGCATGATTCAAAGCATTCCTCCTTCCCCGAAGCACACACTCTTCGTCAGGTTGAAGTATTTCATCGAAGATCCCTGGGACATGGTACTTGGAAGCATGAGCCTTCATATATTTGGCTGGTCTTGTACAATTTGGTACTCAGCATTGTGCAGTTTCACGCTTGTCCAGTTTAACGTTTTCCTCTGCTCTCTCACTTCTTTAACCTAATATTTCATCTGTTATTCTTGTTTCTTCAGGACAGTGGCTGAAATGGCCAGTGTCTGTAGACTAGTAGAGGAAGTAGTAGTGTGGGGTAATTCTACAGTTGCACCCCTTCCTATGGTGACACGACGTTTCACGCCCTTCAGTGCTATCGATGATGATGTCTTTTTAGCTTCGGTGTTGGACGATGTTCTGTTCCCGCTTGCGCAGGAACTTAAAAACAAAAATAATATCAAACAGGGAAAGCCACGTACCAAAAACGCAGCCTCCCGAAAACGAGCCCCACAGCACCCAGAAGTGCACACCACCAACACACACACACACACACACACACACACACACACACACACACAACACACACATACACACAATCATGTACACACCCACACGTACACCACCAACACACACCAGCATACAAAGCACGAGGACAAAACGAACAATTAAAGGAACACAGTGGGGCACCGCCTTGGAACGGTCAGTGGCAAAAACACCACTGGGGAGCTTAAACCGGTTTATGGTGCGCACCCAACCTCACTCTTACCCCCACCATGTTCCAAAGTCACAGGACAGTGTAAATAAAAGTAATCCCTGCTAGGTGAATCTCTAACACACGCAATGGAAACAAAAAGCATGGTATGTAAAACACAAAAATACTCGTGTATAAATATATAAAAAGCAAACCTTGAGAACCAAAAAACGTATGTACTCAATGCCTTTGCAGAAGGCAGAGCACCAAGAGAAACACCCTTAAGGGCCCGACGAAACAGGCCAGAGGACAGAAATCAAAACAGTTTCGTCCCAGTGGGATTTAAAAACTGCCCATCACAGAGTCCTCCCCCTCTATGAAAGCATAGCGTCCAACTGTAAACGGGTTGAACACCAAACATGCGGTGTGTCTCAAAACAGTTGGGTCGTAACCTCTTTTAACAAAACGTTTTATAATTTTAGCAAATACAGTTGGAAAATTGCAATGACCCAAAATCTTACGAAGTTTGTAAACCACATCCCCATAAAAATCGGGTTGTGAAATACCTTCTCGCAGAAGAGTCTTTAGATTACTATTGAATTTCAAAACCAAATCAGAATTACGATAGTAAAATTTAGCAAAATATTTACGCAATTTGTAATAACGGTAGTCCTGTTGAAGAAGTTTATTTGTAATATATTGATTACGTTCATTGAAATCCTCAACATGACTACACGCTCTGGCAAACCGAATTAACTGAGAAATGTATACCCCATAAGATGTAGCATGAGGTACATCCCCATCCAAATGGGGGAAATTTACAATACTAAAATTAAAATCATCCCTCTTGTCATAAATTTCGGTATGTATAATATTGTTATAAATAGAGAGATGTAAATCTAAAAATGAAGCACCAGTATCCAAATTGTTAGTTTTAATTAACTGGAGTTCCAGGGGATAAATAGTGTCCACCAATTGACCAAAAAACTAACACCTGACTGCCTTTAGCTCGAGACCATTCTGAGTACTAGAAGCCCTGTCTCCATGGCGGGATTACGAACGGTCCCGACAATTGGTGAGTGTTTTTTCCGGTCGTTTTTCTGTACTTGCAGATGACTCTTATGGATGTCCATGTTTGATCAGTTCTGCTGGAATTTTATCCTCTTTGGATGGCTCTCTAGATCATGCTCTTATTTGAGAAAACTGCAGCTTTCTGTTTTATACGTGGCGACCTCCTAGGGGTCTCTGAAGTCAACTTTATGTCGGACTTAGTGTTAGGGTAAATTCATTGATGGATTCCTGTTTAGAGAACTGAGGAGATTCTAGAATTTCTACTCGTCTATCAGGTCGAACACTTTCGTCAACAATTTTCTCCTGTGCTACCTTTTCCTGGAGCTTTTCTGGGTTCTTAATGTCTTTAAACCGGTGATCTTTCCTGTCAATGTCTGGATCGCACTGACTTTGCAAGAAGTTTGAGCTTCAAAACGTTTCTACTTATCCAGTCTTTGTCAGATATATGGATACTCTCCATTGCCTTTGGAGCATCTTTTGAAAAACATAATTTATGCAGGTTTTCTTTTTACGTTGGGCCTGTATCTTTGCCTTCACTATGTGTACCATCTGAAGTACGGTTTCATTAAGCTGGCCGGATTTTTCTTCTCTGCCTATCTTCTGTGGACATAAGGTTTATCTTTCGACAAAGATGCGTGCTGGATCATAAACACGATCCGTATTCAGGTATCTTTGTAATTGCTTAGCAAATTCCTTCTGTTCGGCCATATCTGAAAAACACTTAGAAAACTAATAATACGCTCACCCTTAACACGGTCGTTTGTCCTTGTCCTTACCTTTTGTGCATTTGTATCAATGTCAAGAGCATATGTGGCAGTGAAGTTGATACACGACCCATGGTACCATTCGTCACAGTATTCACACTGGATCTTGAACTTTCCGTTTCAAGGCTTCTTGCATATGCAGTATTGTTCATTATTCTCGTCCTGACTGATATTTGTATCTTGTTCTGGAGACTCCTTGTATTGTGTGACCCATGATGGCACAGTTCAATCTTTACAAAGCGTCATCCTGTCGTGGATCGTCACGAAGACTGTTTTGCGTAGTTTCACATAATACAACTATTGTGATAGCTTTGTTACAATAATGGCTGGTCCTTTACATGGCGGGAATAACATACGAGATTTACCTTTTGTAGCTGCTAATATTTAGAAGATACACTACAATTCTCTCTGAATAAGGTCTCAACATGATCCTTAAGTCTTAATTTCGCTTCATATGCTTCATCGACATTTTCAGAGTTGCTCTCGTAGTTTTGTGTGTTTTCAGTATGGTATCCTTCTACTGTTCTACGTACTCTCCATACCCTTCTGGTGTTTTGCCTTTGCATTGGGGAACATCGGCTGAGCTGACATATTTATCTCTCTACCCAACATTAACATATTTGGTTTGAATCATGTATTTCTGTTTACCGAAGCGCGTATAGCCATTGCTATCTGTTGATTGTTCTGGTCCCATTTGTCTGGCGACTTCCCCAGGAACATCTGACAACATCCAGTAACGTTCTATAAAATGTTTCAACCTGACCATTGCTGGACGGCATGTATGGTGTAGTTCTGGCTTTATAAATATGTAATGCTTTACACAGAGCTTCAAGCTGGCTTTCGAAGTTGAGTCCCTGGTTTGTGAAAACTTTAAAGGGTAAGCCTAAGCGACTTAAAAACTCGTCAATGGCAGCTTTTGCAGTTTCCTCAGCTTTCTGGGATGGTAACGGTACACATAATATCCACTTCGTAAACTGATCTACTATCATCATGCAGTACTGATTTCCTTGTGATGTCTTTGGCAGTTGACCAATGCAATATATATGCACACGTTCGATGGGTGCTCTCGCCTGATACTCTGCAAACAGAACTCTACCGTATCTGCCTTCCTTCTTCTGTTGATTTCACACAGCACATGATATCACTTAAGACCCAACATCTCTAGAAAAGCGGAGCAAGAACAACTTTTCCTTCAATTTGGCTTTGGTTCTAGCTACTCCCTGGTGACCTGATGAAGGTATACCGTGGCGCCAAAGTGGTGCTTGTACCTTCAAGGTTTCTTATAAAACTAGTTGGAAATCTTTGGCTTTCGGATTTTTCTTGAATAGTACTCCATCTATCAGTAGTAATCGACTTTTATTAAGCCAATACAACTTTATTCTGGACTGGCCAGTAATAGAATTCCCTCTTCTGGCTCTTTCATGTCATCAAAAGTGAATCCAGAATTTTGCTGTGTATCAGAATCTCGCATAGTTTACACCAAGCATGCAGTAACAAAGCTTCCTTCTTTGTTGCCCGGTATTACTATACTGAAATGTGAGTCACTTCCACATAGACATGTAACATCTGCTGTGAGTACACTGTTCAGGAGACTCATGTCATCCTCTATACTAATACTGTCTAGAAGATTACTGGCAAAGTTACCTAGGGAGTTATGTTCAGCAGTGTGTGCTCGTCCCTTTTGTATACTGTCTAGAAGACTACTGGCAAAGTTACCTAGGGAGTTATGTTGAGCAGTGTGTGCTCGTCCCTTTTCTGTGTTCGTATGGACATGTTCTGTTGTCACTCTAGCTATACCCTTGGGATATTACCTGTGTTTCTCTACAGTTGCTTTTGGTTGAACGTTCCATTTATTGGTTTTCAGTGTACCATGTGCAGCTAGACTTGCAGAATCGTCGAGATCATCGATAAATTTAGCCCATTGCCCGTCAACGCTGATGCAATAGTACCAACCAACCGCATGGCAAATATACAGGCCTTATGCCAACTATAAATGCTCTGAACGGCGTCCAAGTTTCCGGAAATATTGACAGTGCATCAGCATTGCCGTGCTTTGCCTCAGCCGATGCTTTATAACTATTTTGTATTCAGAAAACTCTTCAACCTATCGTGCCAGCTGACCCTGTGGCTCTTCAAACTCTAATGGCCAGGTCAAACGTGACTGATCAGTTCTTACTGAAAAGACTCTAGAAGGTAGTGTCTGAGTTGGCTGGTGAATCTTACAATGCCCGGGAGTTCTTTTCTGGTGGTGCAGTAACTTTTATACTCTGGAGTCAAGCTAAAACTGCTTTGACCTTTTCTACTCTATTCTGTACTGGCAGAAGCTCTGCATCAATAGCCGAATCTGAAGAATCCGAATCTAGTATGAATAGAGTTCGTAAAACTGGCGGAGAAGTTAACGTTTTTTTAATGCATCAAATGCTTCTTGTTCCCATATGCGTAACTTGAACTGATTTTTGCCGGTAAGATTATACAATGGTAATGCTAGATCAACAAAATGTTGTACAAGGTTCTTTGATCTTTTGCTAAACCTGGAAATCTTTCAACATCCTTCGTTGAACTTTGAGCTGGCGAGTTGTATACTGTGTTAATGTCTCTGGATGGCATTGAAAATGCATTTCCGGTGACCATTCTTTCGAGGAATTCAACTTCTTTCTGAAAAACGTGCATTTTCCCGGCATGAGCTTCATACCATGCTTTCGAAACCTTTCAAGAATGTCGGCTATATTCTTCAAATGGTTCTTAAAACTATTCCCCAACACCAGGATGTCGTCCAAGAAGGCCAACACAGTGTTCGACGTTAAACCACGTAATATTAAGTTCATTATACGCGAAAATGTTGCTATGGCATTGGTCTTCACTGATTTGGACTTGCCAGTAAGCTAAAAACCAGATACTACCAGCCAATGTATCCAATCATTCTTTAAAAAAATGGTAGAGGCGGAAAGTATCCTTAACTGTAACATTATTCAGTGCTCTGTAGTCGGCACATCACCTCACTGAACGGTCACGCTTCCTGATCAAAACTGGTGAGGACGCCCATTATGATACAAATTCCTGAATGACACCTGCATCAACCATCTTCTTGAGATGCCCTTCTTCTTCCCCGACAAAGCAAGCAGGAGTTCGTCGCATACGTTGTTTTATGGGCTTTGCATCTCCGGTATCTTCCGTAACTATGTTCATTTGCAGTGAAATTACCCAGGACAAAATCTCCTGTTGCAAAGAGGTCTTCATAGTCCCTTAGAAGTTGAGCAAATTTCTCACTTTCCCCTTTGTAAGATGTTCAACAGAAGACTTATTTAGATCGTGTAGATGACCTGGCACCTTCAACTTTACTGGGACCTTTTTTAATTCTGAAGAACTTCTTTTGAGTCTACTGTGTTTATTTTTGGTGCAATCTCTTTAATTTCAGCTGTGGTGTCGTCTTGTCCGTTTGTTGTACAGTTATACATTATTTTCTTTCCCTTCTGGACACAGTTGTCGTCTTTGTAACTAGAAGTCACTTCGGAGTACTGGTCATCGGGGTTTCCACTTTTTTTCTGTATTTCATATGCACTGGCTATCACATTGCCCTTCCGGAGAGTTTTGTGAAATTGAGTCGGATTAACTGTGGCATTTTGAGATGAAACCCTTCATTACGGTATCTTTATATGCCATCTGCATAACCACATCTTTGACTTTAGCAGGTTTATTCTTCAAGCTGTTGTATTATTGTATGGAAAGGATGGTAATATCTGCACCCGAATCTATAATGCAGATTCGGCTTGAACTTGGTGCGCTGACTACCTCTTCTTCGTGTGAGACTTGAACCTGTTAAATTACTTAAGCAGGTTCTAAATGACTGACTAATGTATCCCTTTTCAGCTTCTTTGAATCTTTTGATATGATATTTTGCTGACTAGAAGTCTTCCTGCTGCCGACATCCCTTATACATGACTGTACTTCACTTCTACCAGGGTCTTGCTGTCTATATAAACTAGAAGTTTTAGACTTGATTATACTCACTGTATTCCCATCATCTTTATCGTGCAGATTATCATTTGCGTTGCTGTTATTTACTGTAGCTGTTGATGGACTAGAAGTCACTTCAGCGTTTAGATTAGACAGGCCTTTCACTGGCTATTATGTGGGCTGGGACGGTTGGCCTTCCCGTCTAGCCCTTCGGTGTTTAAACTATCGCCACCTGCCTTTTTCTTGAACCATTCCTTGTATCGGCGACAATCTCTCTTAAGATGGCCTTCTGCAGAAGAAGCATTGATTGTCTGCAGTTTTCTTTGCGACTTCATCCTTTGGTATTGACGTCTGCTGAAACATGGTAGTTATCTGTTGGAGGTTTCTTTGTAAATCACTGCATTAACGGAAACATTATCTCGGTTGTACCGTCTTTGTTTGCTTCCCGGCGACTGCCTCAGAACCGTATGGATGCTGTTTAACGGCACTAAGTTATTATTGCGTTCTTTTTGGTTTATTGATGCATGCATGTTTACCGGCTCCTTCATCAATACATCACTGGGACAATCTTGCGATAGCCTCTTGCATCCTATGATTTTCTGGAAAATCGCGGATGCACTGGTGGACAACGTAAGTACTCTATCTGTCGAGTCTTTTAAGGATTCATCTTTTGTTTGGCTGCGTGCTGATTTTTTTTACGCGAGGTTTCTCTTAGATCTTGGTTACTGAAAGTATTTAACCAGTTGCTTCATTATTTGTTTAAAGGATTTGCAATACCCCGATTTCGATGTAATTGTAAATCAATCTAAAGCTTTCCTTTGAAGACTCTATATAAGGAACAAGAGTTAGATTCATCAGTACTTCGAACAATCATAATATAGTGCGGCTATGACGTTAAGATTTGGTTTTGTAGTTTGGCTGCGGACTGTACCCGTCTCTTCAAATTCTTTTATTATTATGCCGCGTAGAGTCTATTTTTATCAACGAGACTGTATGTAACTTGAACGACTGGGACTTCTTGATCTAGATTGTCGGTGTATAGAATACTACATTGATCAATGTCTATTTATATTGTTCCTAGTCTGTTTTCTGTTACCCCGCTTTGAGTGATGCCTCTGCTATTCAATTGACTTGCTTCTATTGTTTGAACTTGACCTATCATATTAACTTGACTGATGACGCAACACTGAATTCTTCCCCCGTTGAAATTGAAGTATGGTGTTTGGGTGCTGTACTTTTAGAGGCATGGCTGTAGTTTGAAGATTGTGTCTACTGTTATGTCTAGAATACTTATTAGATGATTTTGATCTTCTTCTTTCTGACCTTTTATAAGTGTTTGAAAATCTGTTTCTGCTGTTGTGTCAAGAAGACATTTCAGAGGACCTTAAACTTTCCCTGTCTGAGTTGAAAGTGTAGCCTTTTGATTTGCACCTTTTTTTCTTTTAGTGCCATCAACACTTTTTTGAAGGTGTTACATTTCTTGAAGATGATTTGTCCTTCAGAGATGATTGTTGATTATTATCGTTAACTAGCAGGTCTTAATCACACGGCAATAAATCTTTAATTTTAGTAACAGATACTTTGGATGTCTTAGTTGGATATGATCTTGAAGTACCTGTAGACGTCATGGTTCTAGAGGAACTTTGTGTGTGTTCATCTGGTTTAATGTCTGAAGGTAAAACTCTGAAATACTATGTCTTGCAGTATCGTGTACATCGTCATCTGCATCACTGTTTGGAACATAAGGTAGTGCGGAAATTAACGCAACCATATATGTTTTGGTCATTCCCTGGCTTAAGGCAAGAACTTGATTTACAACATCTTCAATGTGAGGTTGTAGTATATGTTACCTATATCTTCCCAATCTTGGGTGATTGTTAATCAATCAATGTTAGTATTGATAGAACAGGTGATTTCATAACCATACTATATATCAATGGTGTATATGTTGGGATACATGTACTTGTTGTTGTTGATGATACAAGTTTGGTATATGTTGTGCCAGGTGAAGATCCTAAAACAAGTTTTTTGAAAACCGGTGTTCTTGATTGTCTTAAACTCAGTGTCCCTGCTGATGATACTGCAATGGCACAGTTGTACCGGTAGCAGCTGCTGGTGAAGTTGTGGTCACAACTGCTTTCATTGATAACACCGATTGCCTCTTCCTGTCTGAACTGTATGATCAGATCAGCAGTTGTAGGTTTATTTTGCCCGGTATTGTCTGCAACTCATCTTTATTTGCTTGATTTATTTTGACCGTCATTGTTTTGTCACGTTTGTCAGTCACACGGGCAAAGTGTATTCACAACATCATTTATAAAGACGTGCTTGATAATATTAAAATATTATAGATTCACAAGCCACAGCAGTAAAAATTGTTTGCTATACTGTCTGCTCGTACACAGACAGGTGCCAACACTTTAGATGATTTATTCGCAAGCCTGCTTATTTGGCTACTACGGTTTGATGCTGTGTCTCTCTGTCTGAAAATTAATAATAAGGAAGGGGCAATTCACATCCGGGTACTGATAATTTTTGCAGTTTTACCAAATGAGGCATTTTTTGCCATAGGTTCTTTTTAGCTTGATTTTTCTATGAAAAGGGGAACTATCCTACTCGCCCCGGCGTCGGCGTTGGCGTCACGGTGTTAAGTTTTTCGTACCACCCCACTTTATTTCAGAAGTATTAGAGGTATGGCTTTGAAACTTACCATACTTGTTTACCATCATAACCTCCATCTACAGACAAGAGTACATAACTCTGTCAAGGTTTTTGACATAATTATGGCCCTTTTTCACTTAGAAAGTGTATTGAGCTTGGTTAAGTTTTTCGTACCACCTCACTTTATTTCAAAACCATTGGATGTATTGCTTTGAAACTAACCATACTTGTTTACAATCACGACCTTCATCAACAGACAAGAGGACATAACTCTGTCAAGGTTTTTGACAGAATTATGCCACTTTTTTACTTAGAAAATACATTGAATATGAGTAAAATCCACTTATTGCCTTAACCCTTTGAGATATTGCTTTGAAACTTTTAATGCTATTTCACATCATTACCCCCATCTGTACGCAAGAGAAGGTAACTCTGTCAGGGATTTGTTTTAAAAATTAAGGCCTTTTATCGACTTAGAATCTTGGTTAAGTTTTTCGTACCAGTCCACTTTTTGACTGAACTGTTTGAGATATTAATTTGAAAGTTGGAATACTTGTTTACCATCATGATTCCCAAACATGGGCAGGAGAAGGTAATTCTGTCAAGGATTTTATTTGAATTATGGCCCTTTTTGACTTAGAAACTCAGTTAAAATTTTCATTCTTGTCCACTTGTTAACTTAACCATTTGAGATATTACTTTGTAAGTTGGAGTACTTATGTACCATCGTAAGACCTATCTGTAAGCAAAAGAAGATAACTCTGTGAAAAATGTTCTTGATTTGTACTTAGAAATTCCTAGTTAAAGTCTTGTGTGCCCTTAACTGTCAAAGTTTTGTTTTATTGGCAAGCACTAAAAAAGTCGAGCACGCTGTCCTACTGACAGCTCTTGTTTGAAATTGTATTTATTTATCATTTTGCGTTCATTGAACACATAATCTTTGTTTCGAGAATTTAATCTGCTAGATGTAGGGAGTGCCCCTTTAAGCGACATAAGTCTTTACATGACAAAAAAGCCTATAAAAAATTGACCGTCACTGCCAGGCATTTCTTTCTGGGGGCTCAAACTGGCGTGTTGGTTACTGAGGAAGAGAAACAGCTGTACATTGCAGTATTTAACATTTATATGCACAAATGCAAATTTAAAGCATTTTTGTTGGTATATATCGACCATGAAATAACCATGTATTTTTGACACAGGGACTTTAGGGTTAATAAAACATGTAAAAGTTACTTCTCTGTCCTTCCAAGAAGCAATTTAAATCAAATTTTCATCATATAATTTTTAGCTCACCTGGCACAAAGTGCCAGAGTGAGCTATTAGGATCGCATTCCGTCCGGCGTCCGTCGTACGTCCGTCCGTCCGTCCACCATTTCCTTCAAACGACATCTCCTCTGAAACCTGTTCAAATTATGACCCTCGGATCAAAATTGACCCCGCACCGGGGCGGGGGGGGGGGATTATTTGTTTTACAAAGGCGTCTATAGGAAAACTTATTTGGTATGTAACATTATCTAGTGATCTTCCACCAGGCAAGTGGACTTGTACCAAGGTGAGCGATATAGGGCCATCTTGGCCCTCTTGTTTTAATATGAAGGCAGATAACTTTACTGTAGCAAGTTTTTCTATTCCGACCTTGGATAAACAATGAAATAGCTGTACATGGGTGAAAAGTGTCTGATAGATTTTTACTTGCAATTTCAATTGCTCCCACAATTGTTAGAATGAAAAGGTCTGGTTCTCTAACCCGCCCCTCCCCGCCCACTTTGCCAATGCATACATACTGTCAATTTTGGTATAGTGGCATCTGCCTTGGGAGTAGGGTGAGGGTCAAAGTTTTGAATCCCAGCAGTGGTTAGATCTGATTGGCCGGTTGCTGAACCGACAGCTAGTTAAATAATGATTAACGTATGCATCTATATAGTCCTGACTGACCAGTGTCTGGTGTTAAAGTATATAGTTCGGCAGGTAAATGTGCTTTAAGGTGTTACATAAGTCAGAAATGGTTGGTCCTTTAAGTAGGGGCGATGCTATACTGAAATTTGTTTTCGAAATGATGGAAGGAAGTCATGTACATGTTATCCCTCTCTCCCTGACCGGCCAGACAGGAACTTTTTTGGGTGACTCTTCCTTTCAATGTAAAATAACATTTATCAACACCATTCTTAAAGAACATTCACAGAAATCAGTGGTACATGTTTTTCTTAAAACTGTTTATTAAATTTTGTGTATTCTGTTTTTTATGAAATTTTATTAAGAAATGATATTTGATTTATAGTAAAATTTGTATGTAAGACTGTGGATATAGCGAAATCAGGATATAAGAAATATATTTTCTCTGCCCGATATTCTTTCTTTATTTTACTTTTCTTATGAAAATGTTATATGGATATATCAAACTCCGGATAATGATATGGTACCAATGAGTTTGTTATAAACAAAGTTACCAGTGTATGTCCTTTACTTTTCTATTGATTTAGTGTCCAGTGCCAGTGGTATTAGATTAATGTACCAACAAGAATACCATTGATGCAAAGCATCAAAGGGCGCCGAAAATAGTTTTGTACATGTGTGGCGTTTAATAGCTAAATTAGCTTTTTGATAAGCAATCATTATTAGTTTGATTTGAATGAAAAATTTTATGAATAGTTGCAGAAAACATTTAAAATCATGGTGGTTTTAAAGCTAAAAAAAAACGGAAGAAAAATTATTAAAAAATTTGACCGCGATTCGAACTCCACTCGTAAAATTAGGCGGTCATCAGCTTACCCACTACACCACGGAGACTGACTTTAAAGCACGTGGTAAAAAATAAGCTGATATTAAAATTTTGCAAAACCGATAAGGGAGAAGTTGTTTTACGTTTTCGTATTTTTTCTAAAAGATATGAAAGGGAACATTACAATTAAACAATCACGTTTTAATGAAGAAAATGTGTATAATCAATATTTTAATGTCTATTTAGTATTATTTTAGCATACCATTAAAACCATTTTTCTTCGCATTCTAATAACCGCTCCTAGCATGTACTTCCGGAAAAACTATTCCATAATACGCCGCCAATAATATACTTGATATTTTCTGAAACAGTCTTTACTTAAGTGATGGTCTTATTGCATATTGCTTTAGGTTTCCTTAACTTTGTGTGTTGTCCACAGCTTTTAAACCCCTAAATTCAATATACATGCAGTCACCCTGTACATTTTGGGCTTGATGGTATGTTGATTATTAAACAATACTTATTTGCCAATAAATAGTGTGCACTGTTGAAAAAGATCACAATTCTAAAAGTGGAATATTTTTATCATAGTCTGCATTTGAATCAGAAAGGCAGAAATTAATGTCTGGTATTATTAAAGAACTTGGGATTTTCAACAAAATGCTGCAGTTCTGATAGCTGTCATTTTCATTAAAAAAATAGTAGAAAAAAGTGGTCTGTACATTATTCATTGGAACAATTAATCTAATCCTCTTGTTTTAAGAAATAAAGCTCGTCCCTCATTAATCCACAGCCTATTCAAGTTGTTTTATTGCCTTAGGCAGTACTTAAACCTTTGCTTCAATTTCTCCCTTATCAGTACGTTATGTAAGATTACATAACATAGATATGTCAGAGGGGCCATAAAGTACACTATAGTCTCAATTTTGTGCACTGAACCATGATTTTACTGAGATCTTACTGTAATTAGTTTAGTTTATACTTATAGTTATTCAATATTCAAGGTCAAAATTCAGGCTATACTGAAGAACTATTGGTCAGCGGGACGCTTTATTTTATATTCGCACCATTTGTTCAGTTTTATTGAAATGCATTTAACAGCTGTATTTCATAATCAGTTGATTGAACCATAGTTGGAATTGTAGAACTATTTTTCAAATTGGAAGTTTCTGATTGAAAATCATTTTTGGAAGTTTAAAAACTAAACTGAAGAAGTGTTGTTCTATGGGAAATGTTGAGTAAATATCACTATGTAAAATATGACAATATTTTTTTTTTATTTAAATAATAGTTCAATCATTCATGCAATTTAAGTCCAGATATGTTTAAGAGTCTCAAAGAATTAGAAATGTCTAGGATTTCACCAAGTACACAAAGTTTAAACACAAAGTAAGTATTTTGATTTGAATCTATAAAATGCTGCTCAAGGTTTATAGATCTGTGATATTACATCTGTCATTTAAGGGAGTTTAATAATATTAAGACATTTAACAATAAATCACACAAAATAAAAGATTCTACTTCAAAATGATGGCCAGGCAGCCAGAATCAGCATTCAGCTCGAAAAGTCATTAGTTCATACTAATTCATTTTAGCTTAAAAATATTTTATATTTAGCAAACATTACAAGTTTGAATAAATTACTTTGCATTAAACAAATCCTAATACACTACATTGACAATCTACTGTAAATCCTGTACATTTTGATACCTGGGTCAACATATTTGTTAAACATCATAACCATTTTTGCCAAGCAGCTTACGAAAGCTCAATATAGGTGTCCAAATGATGGTTCGGTGTATGTGCATGCGTGTGTCCTTGTGAGCGAGCTTGCGTCTGTCTGAATTTAGGTTGACTCGGCTGTAACTTATCCAGGGATCAAAGGATTATTAAATAACTTGGCACAAATGTTCAACATCATAAGACGTACTGCCATGCGCAAGAACCAGGTCCCTAAGTCTAAAGTCAAGGTCACACTTACAGGTTAAAGGTCAAACTCAAGAATGACTGTCCAGGGCATTTCTTCTTCATGCATGAAAGGATTTTGATGTTACTTTTCAAAAATGTTCATCATCAAGAGACGGATTGTCATGCGCAAGAACCAGTACCCTAGGTCTAAGGTCACACTTAGAGGTTAAAGGTCAAACTCAAGAATGACTGTCAGGCGCATTTCTTCTTTATGCATGAAAGGATTTTGATGTTACTTGGCACAAATGTTCACCACCATGAGACTTAGTGTCATGTGCAAGAACCAGGTACCTAGGTCTAAGGTCAAGGTCACACTTAGAGGTTAAAGGTCAAATTCAAGAATATCTTTGTCCACAGCATTTCCTCTTCATGTATGGAGGGATTTTGATGTTACTTGGCACAAATGTTCACCAGCATGAGCTTCCTTTGTTTTTAGAATTACTTCCCTTTGTTTTACTATAAATAGCTTATATTGTAACATTTTTATTACTCGCCGTAGAGAAAAATCAAGACTACTTTTATGTGGTACAACATGCATGTTACATCCAATATTTAGGTGAATTTTGACCTATCTCTATTTGGTAAGGAGTTAGTCCTTTTGACAGCTGGCAGGGATGACATATTACACGTGGGCATCTAGTTTAGTTTTTAGCAATTTGCTTACACTTTTGCCTCTTGTGCAGATCAAAATCATGTAGTCTGATCAAAACCTGCACTGTTAACTATTCAGTCAGTAAATTTTCAGTATGTGTATCAGTTATTAGTTGTAAGACTTAAAACGAAATGCAATTGATAATTTTTCTTCTTAATTTATTGTAGAAAAAAGCGTCATGTACATGCAGTGATGAGGGAAGTTCAATAGACCAAGATATGAAAACAACAGAAAACAGTCTATCATTGCAATTGTAAACTGAAGGATTCTGTGGTGATCCAGATGGCTGTATCAGTTTAGAAGATGAAGTTCTTGTTTTATTCATCATATTACCTTGGTGATGAGACTTGACATCATATGCATAAAAGTAGATTTTTCAGTTTCAACGGAATAGACAAAACAGGAAATCAAAAGCATCAAATGAAAAGAATTGATAATTGAGGTGATACAATGGAACACTTGATGTATTGACAACATGCAGTTAACATTAAAGAAGAACTTCGCTGAGTTTACTCATATTTGGAATTCATGTACATTGATTTTTTGAAGATGAAGATAAGGAAAGAACAACAGTAAAATCAGCAAATTGATAGCTCACAAGAAACATCATTTGGCCAGACAACATCCATATTGGATACAATCCCAAGTTGCAGCTGAAGTGATAATGCTACGCTAGCTGTGAATTTTTGTTCTTATAAGAGAAGTCAATGAAACTCTAGAACAGTAGCTGATGATGAAAAATATAGCACGCGAAATAACCTTAGTAATTTATATATATAATTGTAATCACAGCATGGTGAATGCAAGCTCAAATATCAAGGTCGCACTTTGATAACAAATGGACGCATGAGAACTTTTTTCAATTTTTTCAGGTTGTAACTTTTTAATGCATTGAGAGATTTTGAATTGATTTGGACAATGCAGAAATGCAGTGCTTTAGCAATTTAATAGAATACTATTCAGTACTGCAGTACATACAGTATTGGTTACTACAGAACTAGAGTACTACAGTGACATTAATAACAATGTTATTGGTTGCTCAGATGAGCAACTTAAATGGAACTCAGTTCCCATGAAGAATGAATCTTCATTGCAGCTTTCAGTCATAATATTCTTGTGTATGAAAAACAAAACTAAAAAATAGGAAAAACTGAAAGAACAGGACTGTTTATTGTAGTGGCTAATTTTTATTCAGTCACCTTCAAAACAATTTACCAATGTCTCGACCTGCGGAAATGTTTCTATACCCCAGTTGCACAAAGTGTAAGGGGGTATACTGGATTCAGCTTGATTGTCTGTCCGTCTATCCGTAGACTTATGGAACTCAATCCCTGAAAAACTCTTGGTTAGAATTAAATTATTATTCACAGAAATGATACGTTCCATGCCTTGATGTGCATGGTCCATGTTTCTGGTAACTAGGTCAAAGGTCACATTAACGGGCTTTTGATAGTTAATTATTTTGCACTCTATCTCCAAAACCCCTAATCACAATTTAATGATATTTCACAAAGTAATAAATACCATGCCTTGTTGGACTTGGTCAATGTTTTGGGTAACTACGTCCAAGGTGACAGGTGTTTAAGATAATTAAATATTGTGCACTCTGATTTTCTTAACCCTCTGGTCAAAATAATGCTACACAGAAGAGATAAATAGCATGCCTACAGTCGTTGTGCATAGTCCAATTATAAGCATCAAATGTGATATAATTAAGAATACTGTGTCAGTATGGCGTTCAGAGATGGGGGTTTTGAGGGTATTCATTACCTTCAGTGATAATTCTATTTTATTATGCTACCTTGAGGTGGGGGTGTGGGGCATTGTTATAGTTGCCGCTTTGACTATGGTGTGTTCATCCATTCTTTTCTCCCTCATTTGTTCGGGACCTATTTCACAGTAACTACTGGCGTGTTCCACTTGATCGATTATTTTTCACAGTTATACAAAGTATATGAAGCTGTATCCGGCTACCTTACCACTGCCTTCGTTTAAATGCCTTGAGATAAAATCCAAAGTTAAAAGTAATACATGTCTTAATTCTAGTTTTAATTAAATGGTAGAGCTGCTATGGGGCAGTAATTGCGTGTTTGCATCAATACAAGAGTCATGGGTTTGATCACTTTAATGCCACATTAAGGAAGAAGTATCCTTATGGCAAGTTAGGCAGTCCATCTGTAACATGTGCAATGAGTAGGGGTGCGCGATAAGACAGGTATATTGCAATTTCCTTGAGATGCGATACATACCGGTATGGTTACACCCCGTACTTTTGGCAATGACAGACAGTAACTACTAACTGTCAGTATATAATTCAATTGTTAACAAATAGAATTTAATGACTTTGCCGAAGGAAGTGTGAATACTTCAAAGTAAATTGTATTTATGAAGTAATACATGTGTCCCTGTATTTGTTGTTGAATAAAACACAGTCAGGAGTTCAAATGCGAAGTAATTTAAAAAAAAATGAGTACATAGCACAAGTGATTTTGTTTTTTTGGATTTGAACTAATAACTATTTTATTTATGGAATAACATCCGTTCCAGCGGTGTTCATCGTTTAAAAAACAATGATTTGGAGCACTAATACACAGTAATTAGCCGTTTTTAACAGCCCATCAGTACGACAGATAATTGTTTCTAAGACTATTACAAAGCTGAGAAGGATGATATTTTGATTCTAGCATGACCAGATATTACAAAAGGTTAATAAATGCAAAGCGTTTTCTATGCGAACACTCATTTAACGTCATGCGGTGCAATATGACGTAATGTTTACAGCATATCGGTTCCTGCATTGTTTATGATTTAATATAGCATAATTTTTCAATTCCTTGTATATAGAGACAAAACCATGAATCATTTTAGAATAAACGATGAAATGATGGCACATATTTATTATTACAATTTTTTCTTGCACGTCTATATTCAACTTGTAGCAGTATATCATTGTAACTTGAAAACACAAAATGCAATTGGACAGGTTGTTTACATACGTCTTGCAAATACTTCATTTTTGGCACCTTGCCGGCCTTTGATAAAAGTACTGTATTTTATCGTAAAATAATAAACAACCTTATTATGTTTATGCCACTTGTGTTAGTATAACTCATATTCTAGCACTATTGGAAATTTCTCCTATATACACAAAGAAGGATTTGAGCGTGATAAAACTATTAAGTATATCACGCTAGGGGTCCGGAACTATTTTTGACTGCTGAAATTACCTCCCTTGTAATTTTCACACGACTTCTACGAGTGTGCATGCGCTAATACGCTTGGATTGGTACTGTTGTTAATGAATTCACGTGATGTAAAAAAAATTGTAGTAAAATTTTCTACACTTCCGGTATCGCCAGCAATATCAGACACAACAAAAATAAGACGTATAGCGCTTTTTTGAGAAGTAAAAAAGAACAGCCAAAATTTCATGAAATGCATGGAATGCACGGAAAACTACAACTTTAAGGACAGCGACTTCATGAAAGTGCAGCAAATAGTACCCCATCGAACATGTTTTTGTTTAGATTAACGGTTTAGAATGGAAATAGATTTTATTTTTGAGTGATATACCGGTTATTATATCACTGTGTGTTGGTAGATGCTTCGAAATTAATCACTCAGTGGAAGATGACCATTGCCCAGGGTATTGTTTAACACTAGAAATGCCGTCTTATGACGTAATTACACCGAAATGACAGATACATAAATCCAGGAATCACTATTATTTTCGGTTTTACTAAGTCTTGTTACCTGCCCGTCGTTGTGTACACTAAAGTGAAATTGGTCTATCAAAACAATCAGGAAGACAGCCTCAGTATCACACCGGAAGTCATTTTAAAGGTTCCAGCAAATGTTTTTAAGGATGAAATCACCGACAAGAATGTTATTAATATTTAACGCATTAAATAATGAGTGAAAATGTTTGGCCGTGTTTGCATAAGCTCAGAAATATTTCGAAAAGGTTTTGTCCTTGTCTAACACATATACAGAGACCCCCGTCTGTTTCAAGTGCATTGTCTAGTCGACGATTTTGTACACATTACTACAACCCGCCCTATAAACGGGTCCTTACAAAATATACCCTAAATATAAAATTTGCCCCAATTTTCCTTAATTTCCAAAAGGCCGTGGCCAACATTTTACAACTAATAATTACTGTAATAAAGGTAATTATTGTTGAGGAAGCTGAGGCACTCCTTCACTCTTGATATGTCTTTTTTTCTCTTTGTTTGTGCAGATTGTGAACTCGTCAGGACCCTTATCTACGACAGGACTCGGGTATTTTGTCATGCAAATGTGTGTGCTTGTTCTCATATCCTTGTCAACTTGTCTTTGGTATTTGCTTGACATTAGTCTGAATTTCAGAGTCTTGATTTAGAGAATCCGGCTTTACGACTCCGTATAGCTTTGTAGGGTCTTGGCTTTCAGACTCCTTACTTAGACCACTTTTTAGCTTCTTAATGTCTGGAGATCCCACATACCTACCCATATTGTTTAGCAAACGTTCCCGTTTACGTTGTATTTGTCGGCAATGAAGCCAAACATTGAAGCTTGTAGGTCGGGCTGACGGGAGCGCCTTTTAGCTACGTTACTTTAAAGAGGGATGGATCCATTGCGTACTGGTTAGGGTCTGCACTCTTTCCACTTGATAGGATAGAACTTTGCCAAATTTGTTTTATCTACATTTTCATCCCAAAGTTCAACCTTATCGTAGTTTGACTGTGAAACTTTTTCATTTATGTTCAATTCTCCTAACTGTTGCATGAATGAAATTAAATGCTGATACTTTATTAATGTATTTGTTTTTGTATGTTGTTCTAGTAATTTACTGATATTAGATATTGATAAATTCACTAACATCGCCTATTAACTTTTTTCGTACTTTATTTGCAACCTAACGACTTATATTAACAATTTTACTTATTTCACAACACTCACACTTACAGACAAAGTCGGAGCGGTCAGTGTAAACACATGGGCTGCAAGATGCAAACTAACACTCCGCTCTCTACCTGCCACATAAATATTCGTGACAAAGTGCAATGTTGAGCTATTGGGCAATTGTGCCTTCTTTGCGAGTACGTCACATCAGTCATATCGTCTAAATTATCAGGAATGGCAACATTTATCCTTGAGGGACAGTTTATGAATGGAACTGACTGCTGATTTATGACAATGCTCTTAGTCTTGTTTCATTGTAACTGTTGCAAACCTGTAGAAATTAGAGAAAATTTCAGCCATCAATTACTGGTGAAGAGTTAGCGCTCGCACTTTACTTCTGAATGAGACGTAAAACCGACTACGTAGGGGAAATGTTTCTTCTGATTTATAGCTTGAAGACAAGGTTTTTGGTCGCGTTGTGCAAGGCTTATTCCACTTGTTTCTTGTGGCATTTATGTTCGTGACACAGTGCATTGTTGCGACTTTGGTTGATTGTGCCTTCTTTCTTAAGTCCATCCAAATATTAGCATTTTTTTCTAATTACAAGTAGAGCTAGATGCTCAAAATTGTTATCCTGTTTGAGAATTTCTCCTCCACTTGTATTGCACATGAATTAGGATAAAAATTCTGGGAACAATTCCTGCTTTTGGAGTTGCGATGCATGTTTCAATGCATTGTAGGTAAGATAGAAAATTCTGTTTCTACCTTCGTTCGTTGTATGTTGACTTGCTTGTCTATGGAAATGTACGCATACAATGATTCTCCGGATGTCGAGAACAAGTTTGTACAGTTTTTCTGTCTTTGACAGAACAATGCAAACAATACAACTATTACTCTTAGCTTCTGTCACTTTTGAGTTTTGATTTCTTACGATATTGCCTTGGAGTGAGTATATGTGAACATTCAATGATTAAAGTAGGTCCTGTACTCATTTGTGAAAAAAAGAAGAAAAAAAGAAAGAATGGCATTTTTGAATTATATTTTAATTCAAAGTCTAATGTATATAATTTAATCTGGAAATCTGTAAGTGCTTCATTTCATTTACATCCAATAAATAACTACCTTGAACATCATCAATGCTTCATAATAGCCTGAGATAATCACGACATTTCCTACTCATAATAAAACATCATATAAGAACATAACAGCCGGCCGGAGATTTCTGCTTACAGAGAGAGAATGCAAACATCCGTCAGATCAGTGCATTACTTAACAATTTAAACACCTTCACTTGAATATTATATTTGCTGTTTTTCTACTTTTCCTTTCCGTTTGCGTAAGCAATGGTTTACTCTATAAAAGTAAAACTTACCTTAATCTTTATCACACAATACATTCACATTATCTGTACTATGTAAGCTTAACGCACGCTGTTTCGTATTATATCATCTAAATTATTCCGGGTGATAATTGGTGACTGAGGCCACAGGGCGAGAAAACCGACATATTCCGAGGGTTTCTGTTGGTGTTAAAACACGAAAACAAAACATTAGACAATCATAATCTAACATAAACAATCACATTAAATTAAGATGACACGCCCTTACAGGTAAGATGCTGGACAATGCGCGGGACAACACTTTTTTATGATAAAATATTTATTTTCCAATCATTTTGAAAATAAGAAAATAAATAAAAAATACGTTTGTATCTTTAGTACGATGGTACTTGACGTAAATTTGTATGTTGCCTATTATTTTGTCAGTAGTGATAATAAAATAACAGTAAACGGGCTGATATCAGGCCAATACAGAGATTGTGTCATTTTGCTAGTAGTAACTATTTGTTATTCTATCTTTGTATAAGAAACATCGTTTACAATATATGAATTGTTTTAAATGCCTGATTCTATTCTTGACTTCTTATGAGGGGATAAAAAAAGATATCGCGGTCTATAGAAGTTACAAAGTACGTATGTAACACTTTTTGTGCCTCTCCATTGTCCCTTTAACAAGCTTACCTAGAAATCCTTTTGGTATCAGTTAGTGTCCTTGCATGACACTTATCTTAAACAAAAAAAAACACATTCAGATTAACAAAACATAGGCTTAGAATGTTTTGCACATTAACGACTAAAACTATTTAGAATTGGATTAAGTGATTGTTAGGAATATTAGTCTTAAAAATGGCTGGCGAAGTTGTACAATAATTACACATTATGCTGATTTTGGTGAAGTTCAGACTCAGTTATTTCAACATGTGAAGAAACATTTTGTTTGATATCTGTTCTAGACATATGTTTTACCTGTGTAATTTCAATGATTCAAGAGTTGACTTATATTTGCCCCTATAGCATGAAAAATAAAATGTCAGCAACAAATATATCCTATATGATTCCAAAAAATAATATATTTAAAATGGAGTAATCAATTTAGCAAACATTGAAAAAAAAACATTTAACTTTATTTTTCATCTCGTTTCAACGGGACATGAAAAAAACATTTCTTCTAGAATTTCGATACCCTACCGGCTCGATTTATATAACCTATAACTCGCCTAAAGAGCGTTTAAATAGAAACTGTTTGTATGCCCGAAAATTTAGTAAACATTGTGAATTGTAGCTTCTTTGGAAGACATGTTAGTGAAATATTACGAAAACGAGTCAATTTAATTGTGCTATTTTCGATTCCGATAAACAATATTAAACTATTTGCAACTGTAAAAGAATAAGCCCGAAGGGCATAATACTCAGTTTATTATCACACAACTAGTAAGCCGTCGGACATATTGTATCAGTTCTTAACACCCATCAATTAGACCTTTTTTATTATGAAATTATCAGTGAGCCTGCAAGTATAAACAAATACGATGATATCCGACTGTACATAAACCTTACAGACAGTTTCGTTGTAAAATATTTTATTTTAACATTGTATCCATGACACGTGGTACACTAATCCTAACGATATGTTTAAAATGCAAAATAACCCCGTCTTCTCTTAATCCATTGGTGCAATCTTAACCTTTTGTGCAAAAAAGGTCAGAGAAGCCGGGCGTAGCGGCGTGTTTACTAAACCTTCCCGCACATTGCATTCATTTTGTTTTGACTGTGCATGGAGAAGAGGGATTTGTTAGTTTCAAGGTTGGTGCATGTTTGCTGGTTTAATTAAATGTAATATCAAATATCTTATCCCTGTTTTGTATGGATCATTTATATGTATAAATGTATAATTATGACATATGTAATGCTACCCTTGATGTGTTATGTGTTTAAGAGCAAAACATCTTTTCATAACTGGTGCAATTTGGGGTCATAAAGGGTTAAGGTAGCGTGGCGGCGTGTCTGCTTTGTGTTACTACATATTATGCCGGTCCACATCTTTGGATGAGTGTCGTTTTTCTTTCGATTTGAGAACATTGAGGACTTTAATCAATGAGGATTTATTCATTTCAAGGTTTGTGCTTTAACGTTTGACTTAATACGTATTGTTTTATAAATGTCCATGCATTTTGCTATAACATGCCTACAAATACTGTTCCATTGAAAATTTAAATATGCATACACATTATGGTATAATAAATGAATTTGTTAAGTTTAAATTGAAAACAAGATACTGTTTTTTTACTATTTTTATAGTTTTATATTCAAATGTATCAATTTTTTTCTTCAAAAGGCATTTGTAGGGAAATATACTTTTCTATGTATAGTTACTGAATGTGGTGTAACGCTCAGAAAACATTATAATAATTTAAAGTACATACTATTTTATAAAGATAGTGCAAATTGTGGGATAACCTTGTAGTGTGTATCAGAAACTTATAAAGAGTTTTCAATCCTTGTTATGTATTAATGATTTGCAAACACTGTTAATATTGCTCGACGATTTGCGCAAGTCGTCGTTCACGCATTTTTCCTCTCTGAAAAAATCAAGACTTTCATTTCATTGAATATAATCCATTCATTACACACATCACAAGGCTATAATTGTTATTGCAAAATGTTATTGGTACATGTTGGAGCAAGCAGATCCGTTGTCTAAATTTTACAATTGAATCGTATGTCAGCAATATCGGTCCTTAACTTTTGACAATCGATCTTGTTTCAGCCTCCCGCAATTCGTAATGCGAACCTTGCTCCCACGTGCGAACTATTCGAAATTCGATAGAAAAGCATGTACCCTATGAACACAAGAAATTATGTTAAACACGGGAGAAATCTATTGTTTTTTGGGTGTTTAAGCTTTATTTTAAAAAGATTACTAATTCAATGAAATACTGAATGGTGAAATATATTAAATCAGTAGATAAGATTAATGAGGAGGGGGGGGGGGGGAAAAAAAAAAAAAAAAAAAAAAAAAATAATTGTGAAACAAGGGGGGGGGGGGGGGGGGGGGGGGGGTTGGAGGGGGGGGAAAAGGAATCAAAAAAGAATGAAAAATTTAAAAGGAACAGTCAAATTATTAATTTGTTGAGCAAAGCAGTTTTCATTTCATTCAGACTTTACATCTTGTAAAATAAGTTAAGTTTAGTTAACATTATCTCAAAGGTTCAATCACATTTAAACTGATGCTAATATAATTTAATTTAGTTTAATATTACACATGCTAAAAGTGAGATAATAATTGCTAATCCTTGTCTTAAAAACTGCCATAAAAAACCCACTATTTAAGAAACTGAGAAGAAAACTATTATCTACTGAGATACTAAGAAACAGATGAAAAAAATCCATTGTCACCTTTGATAACAACAATTATTTTCTCAACTTCTATAAAAGATGACTAGGAAATTATTGACTAAGAGAAGTATAGAAGCAGTGTCAACATTTGAAAAAACAATAACAAATAATTTACTATTTTAAAACAGACATTACATGTTTGGAGAGAATTCCAATAAACAAAAAATGGAAAATAGGCAGAATAACTTAACACTTGGTTGTTTCAAACAAACAAACAATGCAAACAGCAAAACAAAGCAAATCATGATTCTAACCTAGGAGCTTGAAGCTTGAGAGTGATACCTTACAAAAGTAAAAGGAGATGTATCAAGGCATACAGGGAATGGAACAAAAGACTAATAAACGAAAAACAAAAATTTCCTGACATAAGCGGTTTCATTTAAGCATTTACTTGGGAATTTCAGAAACAGTTCGTCACCTTAGCGCAAATAAAGTACTGTAACTGATTGTTTTCAAAATTTTACATGAGTTACGAACAAGTGATTTGTTTATATCTAAACCGAGACGATATGTAGATTTACATTGCAAGAAGTAAATGTTAAAGCAATATACGGTACAATAAAACAAGATTTAGTGTTTTTTTTTCTAAACTTTACTTATTTGAGTATAAATGATCGAACCAATATATCAAAGAATCAAAACTAGTAACACTTTAGTGCAATCATTTGTTTCGTGGATTTGTTAAGTCCCATCTTCATTTAAACGAAAGATAAGGTTTTGAAAACATTGTATCCTACGTATCACTATGTGAAACGTCCCTGCCTATCCTAAATACTGCTAGGGCGATCTGTATCTCCCAGGTCAGACAAAAGGTCGAATAAGCGTGGCGGTATATTTGTTTCAAATAACTACACACCGCTTTTAACATTCATCAATAGCCGAATACTGTTTATTTGTTCATCGTTTTAGAAAGGCTTTTGAGTTTTTATATTCTCGTATGTGTATCAACTGATTCGGATTATAATCCCAACTATAAATAGAGTAGATTTAAGGACCGTGATAACGTACAAAACCAATTTCAATGAAATAACTTAATTACTTCAAAATGAGTTTTATAGATACAAATTTCCAGACCCCTAGGATATGTCAAATATTATTCTAAACATGAGAATCTGCCCTGAACATTAATAGTCTAACAAGTCAGTACACTTGTATAATCACTTACTCTTAATTTGATATAGACATACCAAACTTTATGTAATGATTAGGAGTCACAACATTACCATGATGTATTGCCTGTTTATTTTCTATGGAGCAGAGGAATCCCCCATCCCCCTCTATCTGTGTTTTTCCGAAGTTGATTCCATATGAAGTGAGTTTCGGGAGCGATTTATAGAAGAATAATAATTAAATGAGTGTAAATTGAAAAATGGAAAGACAAGTATTCAAAGACACTGACAAAGTATTTTGCTTGTGTCTTAGTATATTTAAAGCATTCTAGTTTTGGTTAAAATATAACCCGACATTTTTCATGAAAATTAAAACATCCATGTCTGAATAACAAGGACATCATTTAAAGTGTAACTGAACATGTTCCTCACAGGGTGAAGTTGTCAATTTACAGAAAGTAGACGCGATAATTTCAAAGCTTAAGTTTCCTCTTCTAGTGCATTATTCACCCAATATTTTCTAGAAACAATACAGCCAGGACTGGATAAACAGAACAACTTTCAAGGGATAAGTGAGTTTTACTGACTAAACTGGCACTTAAGTGTGAGCAGATTCGCTAATGATTCACGTTCTCGTGTAATATTTCTTCATATCTAGTATAAATATGAAACAACAGGTCTCTTCTTCTCCTAGAAATGTCGCAAATCTCAAAGAAAAATAATTTATAAAGGTAATGAAGAAATATAGCAATTGATATCTGCGGATATTTAGACTGTTTTGTATAAGTTAATTACAACACTGCTAAGCAAACAATGTTTTATGTTTAATGGTGTATAAATAATGTAGAGAGATCAGCCATACTGGCTCCTGTTTTAGAGGAAACATATAAGCTTGAACAGTAATGAACATGACCGAGCTATATCATGTGAAAATATTTCATAGTTTGACAAATGGTGACTGAAAAGATTCGCGGCATTTACCACGGGGCCATGCAGAATAAGTAGTTCCGCCTCCATGTGGTTTTGGTGTCGAGTAAATACATTTAATGTAAACGATTGTGACGAAGGGTTACCAAGGAAGCTTCTCTCTGTGAAACAGTTTTAAATTTAGTTTATCTCTAATGAAGATGTTTTATGTTTGACATTATCTCTGTAAATAAAAAGAGAAGTTGCAAATATAAGATACATACGTTTTCAACCAGTAATGAAGTTGAAATTTTAAGTTGCATATCTCCTTACAGAGTTAACCCACGTTGAAAGGACAGGCAATGAATATTTAAACAGTAAGCTTTCGTGAATGGGAAGGTATATAAACCATTCAGCATTGTACGGGTTTAAAGAATAACTATTTACACGCTCTTTTCTCCTTTTAAACAGAAAATATGCTGACATTATTTCTTAGGTTAACACATTTTGTTAATGACTTTGCTACATATACTTCTTATGTGCAGCCCCGTATCAAATAATTCAATAGTCGAGATGTAATTCTACTTTGGAATTTCTATAAAATTGTGCTGTAAATAGTGCCTCGTGTCCTTCCAGTTTTGTATCTGCAAGAGGAACCAGAAAATTATTGTTGGAAATAACTGGTGTCCAGCCTTCCTTGATCTACAGAAAATGATCTAGTGATGAAACACGGGACCAAAATGTCGAGCTCAAGTTAATAAGTAGTGTGCTAGACAGACATGCTAGTCGTTTTACATTGACTTTTGTAGATGCAAAATGTCCATGCACGCTTGAATTGAACGACGAATTGTTACATACAGTGTTTTGGTACACAACAAGAAGGAGCATTTGTTGTTTAACATTGTAACACTACTGACTTGCATTTTGTGTGTTGTGAAATCAAAACAATATAAACACAACTAAGGCGGTATTGATTAAAATTGTGCGGTTGTTATAAGAGCTTGAAACAATCAATAATCTATGTCGCATTCGGCAATAATTCAGCAGCTATGCTGAAATAACTGTAGTTCAAATTTGAGACAAAAAAGAAAAAAGACTTATTTCCTCTTAAATATTTTGTTCTATCAGAAACAACTTAAATCTATCGTTTATTTGACTGCTGCTTTATTTAAAGATGTTAAACTAAATAATACAATTATATACCTCAAACGAATATTTGAAACATAAATTATTAACTAATTTAATAGGCAGTAAGACTATATAGGTGGAATACAATTTAGATGTTTAAATAAGTCACTCTAAAAGCACAGTTATAACTGTAATAGCGTTTTAATCATAACCAGCGTGTGTTTATGTATACAACATTTGTGTACCTGATGACTTCATGATAATGGCTGTTTAAGCTAATGTTTGGATTCAATATTGCGCGACAAAAAGTACTTTGTGAACTGCTATATTTTGTCAGTAAAATCGATGATGCTAAAACGTAGTTGTTTAGGTAATTACAACGTTGTTTGTTTTGTAGAAATAAAATATTAAAAGTGTACTCCGGTCTTGTGAATTATATCTGCTCAACAGTCTCCCATAATAGTCGTGAAAGTAAACAAAACGGCGGCCGGTTATACTACTGTTTTCGATCGTTGACTTTACACAAGTATACATAGACATTTGTTTTAGTATCTTAAAGGGGTAACTGGACTATATAAACCACTAGATGACGCTGGGGCAGGCTTTTCAATAATTTCAAACATGTTTCAGATCAGACAGTTTTTTTTTTAATTTTGACAAAATTACAGAACTGTTTCCTTTGAAATTGTTACAGAGGTAAACTGTGCCATTTCATAACAGTTCATCCAAAAATCTTAATTTCATATCACTTCTTAAAGTGACTTTGAGAACAAAAATCAACCTGTCATGCAGACGATCTCAGATGTGAATTTCCCGGGAGATGTAGCTAATTGCTGATAAACTCTGTGTTTGTAAACAAAGCCACGTGGTGATGTTTATACACTTGAGAGTAGTGGCATGCATTACAGAACAAAAACAGTTTACTCTAACCTTGATGAAAGTTTACTTCCATAAAATGAGAATATCCTTCATTAAAATGAATCATTAAGTTATTCAAGACCTAAATAAGTAAGTTAAAAGTTAGCAGATACATGTAACATAAACATATGTGTTTGTGCAGAAATCTGTTCAAGTTGCCATATGTTTTTCAAGTAGTCAGTATTGAACTGTTTAATTTTGGTATAAATGTCTAACTTGCAAAAGTACACAGCAGGACATAACTTCCCTTACGGTTCAATATGTTTTGTTCTTCCCAAATTCATCTATACTTTTATTTTAAAGGCCCCTTCTGTCTATCTTTTGTTGTATGATACTATTTCCTGGTTTAGGTAGTCTTCCATTTCTTGGTCAAGCCAGTGGGTATGCAGATACATAATGCAAACCATAAACAGTGTTGGTATAAATTTTAAAAAAATGTTTATGTGACTTAGATGAAGAATCCTCCTACTAAACCACTGCAAGGATCGCACCTGCAGGGTCAATTAATATTATCCTGGCTCATTATATATTAAGATCCATTATTATCCAAGAATGAGGCTGTTAAATTGATTTTACTATTGAATTCAATAATTTCTCCATTTTATTTTTTTCCATGCTGGCCTACAATTTACATAATCCTGTGTTATCATCACTATGAATTTTCAAATCCGTGTCAAGAACATTAAAACTAACACAAATAGCTCCATGTACTCTCTTTTGATATGAACAATACATGTCTTTTTCTTATGCACTTTTTCTGCAATGCTTTAAATATAAACTTTATTCTTCATTAGCTACATGTGCATGCATATACATTGTACTCTGTTCTGAACTGATGTGATAATTTCCCTCCTTTTCCTGGCAATTGTATCAGTTTCATGTCTAGAATTTGTGTCCTTCAAAAATACACAAACCAGACCTGCATGCCGATGGCATATAATTACCAATTAATTATGTGACTCTGTCTTAATTGGGTGCTGACATATTCATTTTACCACAATGTATTTATAGTGTAGGAAATTACACAAAACCAGGCCTTGTGCAAAATTTGACCCTATGAGTTAGGTGTGAAATGTAGTATTTATCCTTAAATTTTATAAAAAGGGAGAATATGATTGAATATCATGGGATAAAATATGAAAGTGAAAATAAATGATTCAGGAGGTGGATAAATTTTCATCTGATTCCAAAGGGCTCATAGATCCAAAATATAAGAAACGTAAAGAAGCCCCAAGTCAGCTCAAGAGCTAAAATCGTCTGCTTGCTATTGTGATTCATTCATTCTAGTGCTATTTTTACCAACATCCAGTTTAATTGACAGGTAGTTTAGAGGTATCAAGTTACAGCTGCACACAACAAATATTCGCTGGTATACCAGCGAGAGTTGCCCCTTTAATAATTATGACATAGTCTTAATAATGTATGCTAAAGCAGTAGGGTGACTGACTATTGTAAATAATTCAGCCCGCTATTATCATTTCTTTACACAGTACTGAATGAAAGGTAACGATACGTCAAACAACCGTATTGTAAAATAGTTCGTTTTAGAAATCTTAAGACTGTCGAAATGTATACTTGTCATCTCTGCTACTGAAGCAAGTTTCAATCATTTGTGTTGAAGTGCTACATTAGCTGCAGCTGTAACAACAACTTTCATTCGATATTTAGTTCATATGTGTCATTTAAGGCGATATTGTATTTTCAACAAGTTGTACTTCTAATTACTTTGCGTCACTCGAAAGAAATTGCTAAAAGATACTTGCACATGTTTCTGCACCTTTTTTGTATAGATGTCGTCTTTAACCCCGTTTTGTCGCCTGTAACTGAAGCAACCAAATTCTGACCTTAATAATATAACAAATATCCATTGTAGATTGTAAAATGTTGCCTTAAACGGTAAAATGCAGAAAACTGCTCACATCTATACACATGATCTAACATATGTTAAAGAGAAATTGCAGGTAATTCCGTGTTAACTATATCCGTTGAAAATGTATTTTCGTACTCAATACTTGCGGAAATGAAACTGTACGAATTATATTATGTACACGACTGCACTAGACAGTTTGAAGTCCTTGCAAAACCACATAAATCTTGTATGTCTTTAACAGTAATGCACTGGTTTTTTCAAAAGTTTGAAAAACCTTCGAAAACAACCTTATCAGCTCTCTGTGTCTGTCAATAAAAATACATATATTGTTTATGCTCTTAATGTAAGCTGTCTTGAATTAAGCTATATACACATGGGTTGCTTTAATGACCAGGACAGCAAAGTTAGTTAAGCATATTGTTCCAGTATAACTGTACATGTAGCACACCAATACCCATTTTCAGTTTAATATGAGGCATAGACATCGACCTTATTTATGCATGCAATGCATTTGTAAAGTATCAGTCTCTATCGGTTTGCGTTTGATATATCTCAAACTTGGATATGATTTTCAATACTAACGTTATACTAAATAGTGAAGTATCTTTGTGTCAAACATAATTAGAATTGTGCTAGGGTGAGACGGGTTAAACAACAATATTTTGATAAGTTATTATTAGTAAACGACATGAACATTCATTTTTCTTTATTTGAACACTTGTTGTCAAGTATAACATATACAATTTTATAGATGTTAACTCCATGTGCTCAACAATTGTGCCATGTAATTTCAAAATCCGTCCATGCATGACAGAGTTACCATGTATACAAGAGTCGATAACCTTTCACTTAAAGTGTGACCTTGACCTTTGGGGTTGGGTCATGGGTGTTGTACAAGTCTCGTTGCCTTGATGTGCTGAACATTTGTGCAAAGTTATTTTAAAATCCATCAATGCATGATAAATTTACAGTCCGGACACAAATGTGTGCATATAAACAGGATTCCATTACCTTTAAGCCCTAAGTGTGACCTTTACATTTAAGGTAGTGACGAGAGTCTTGCACGCGACACGTCGTATTGATTTGCTGAACATCTGTACAAACTTATTTTAGAATCCTTCAATGCATAAAGTTACAGCCCGGACACGCACATATGTAAGGAAGGACACACGGACGGATAGACAGATACACGGACGGTGCGATTTTAATATGTCCACCTGTGGGGGCAAAAAAAAAACAATGTAATATTTGCACATTTCGCGTTCCTACCATGCAAATTAAATTAAGGACTTTTTAAAACCTATTAATTGGCGACCCGTCAAAATATGCTACTGTTCATGATGCAAATTATGATTATAGACTTTTAATTTAAGATCATTTCAAACGTAAGTAAAATGTAGATGCAGCGCATTCATTAAAACTTGCCTGTGTTTCATAAAGGTATATAATTTGAACCGAATATAAACTGCATTCATAGTAAGCCCGGATAGGGATTAATTTTATAGACATTTTTCTCCAGCTATTGGTGCAATCCGTATCGTTTAAGTCATATAAAGGGTCAGATAGGCGGGGCCGAGCGCATGGTATGCTGAAATTACCTGCGCAGTAAAAGTCGATATGTCTGAGATATTTAATTTCTTGTTTAGTACATTTCCGACTGTGAGAAAAGACGGTTTTATTTCATTTAAATGTTTGTGCATTTACAATAAAGCTGATGTAACTTCAAATAACTGTATTATGTCCACATCTTTGGATAAGTGTCAATTTAAATTATGTATAAGAAAATTGAGGAATTTCACGCAAATAGGATTTCTTAATTTCAAGGTGCTTTTGTGCTTTTAACGGTTTTTAATATCGTTACCTTTTTTAAATTCACACGTTGTTTTGCTGTGATATTCTCCTTTCACTTTCTTTTATATAATGTTAATATCAGCGCAATATATATAGTAAATGAATTAGCTTGTTAAAGATTTTTTAAAGCCTCAGTACTTTGTCCAAATCATAAAATAAATTTATCGTTTTAATGACATTTTGAAATAGAAATACCTTTTGCCAAAGGAGACATGAATTTAAAAATTTCAGGATTGATTCTTATTTTAAAAGAACATTTAGTTTGCACGGCTACTGCAATCACAGCATAATTATATCAACTGTTTTATCTTCATGCCTCTATAAGAATTAGAGTAAATATATTCATTCATGACCGAATAATTAACAATACCACCATTTCAACACGCTTTGAAACCGAAAAAGCTGCAACGATACCGTTTATAATTCAGGTATTTTACTGCCGCATAATTCCTTTTGATATAAATGCATTATTACAAATAGCCATTTATCTTATGAGTAGCTGCCTGAAATCAACATACTAAACGGAATCAATTATTCTTAGACATATTAAGATTGTTTTTAACTCATGTTGTTTACAGTAATAGCGGCAAGTTAAAAAAATAAATTTATTATTATTTACAAAAAAGGATTACTGTGTTAATTTGTCAGGTTTTCGATTATCGTATTCCTCGATCTACTTACGTCAGCTTACTGTTCGCTCTTTCATAAAATTATACCGTTGTATTATTAATTAAAAAAAAACAGCATACATTTTCTAACAATAGCAGAAGGTGAAGAACATTTGCATTTTAATAACAAATAAACGAAATGACGTTATAAACGTAAAACACTTGCCTTAGTCTAATATCTAGACATGATTTTAAAGTAGTGGTAGGCGGTGGCTAGATTTGTTCACTACTTTAAGCTTTCGTGAATTATTCGTAACACAATTTATAATTCTAATATGCCTATGGTATATTTCTATAGTCAATTCGAGTGCATTAATATGATTAAAGCACTCTGAAAAGAAAGCGGAGTTTCGGACATGGAAGTAGCTCCTTCCGGCTTTTTCTAATTTACTCCCGCGCAGAAAATAAAATAGAGAAATACAAATAATATCTGTATAAATAGATCAATCGCATGAAAAAGTTGTGTTTAACAACCTAAATAGTATTTTTGATTGCGTCAAGTAAGCCTTCTCCCGCGCAGAAAATAAAATAGAGAAATACAAATAATATCTGTATAAATAGATCAATCGCATGAAAAAGTTGTGTTTAACAACCTAAATAGTATTTTTGATTGCGTCAAGTAAGCCTTAGAATACCTTCACCTTGTTTTCCTTTAAAAAGGCTAAGAACATTCAGGATTAACGTCATACAATGTTTTGATTCTAGAAGACAAAACAATGAATAAAAACCTCGTGAATTATTCTGCCAGGCACATCACCTCCGGGGAATGCTTCAATTTCGATAAAGCACTCCAAACCATAGATTATTTCAAAATTAAGACCACAATCCCTTTCAGGTAAATAACCTCGTCTAAATTTAATTTTGTTGTTAAAGTTCAGTATTTCATTCTCGAAAAAAGTATTTCTGCCACGTGAAATTTAAAGAGATAATTTTCATTTATAGAATAAGCCCTTTCTTGCTATGTTGGGTATGTAACTTATTCGTTTATATGGAGTTGAAAATACTAACACGCTGGCAAAAACTATTTAAAATTTAATATACGGTGAAACATACGACCGAATGCCACATAAATGCTAAATTGTTCTTGATTTCCAGTGGTATTTGTTCCTATGGAATAAAATGGCTTGCTCGTTCTCCGATTGCATGGAAGATGAAGTACGTCAAACTTTTGTTTTCTTGGATGTGAAATTTTTAATGGAAACAAACAAAACAAACCGTTCTAATCTTAAAATAAATAAATGGCAATATTTAAAGTAAACCTTATTTAGAAGAACATATTTATAATATTCACAGATATGCTTAAAAATAAATGACCTACTAAAGTTGGAATAAAAATAACCTTTTTGTAAAGAAATACAAATGAAAAAGTAAATATGTCATTTATCTTTGATAGAGGTGCAATTCAAAGTATATATACCTGAACACACCTGATCTAGTACATTAATTCGACAATTTCCTTTCGAATTTTAAGTTCTGCAATGAAAAAGTACTAACCATTGTTTTCATAATTTCGTATGAGTTATTTATTTCAATATTATTTTAAACAAGCACACACAATTGAAGGATCTCCGTAGTTTTTATTTATACAGCCTCTTCTAGACCAGATGTATGAACTAATCAAGAGGTGGTGGGGTGGTGCTCTTAATTTCAAAGTCTGCTCTTCAGTTTAAATAGTCATCAACAAACTGGGTCATAATATGTATTAGCACATTTTTAAGTCAATTTATGTAACAAGCCAGCCTCAGATATTTACAAAACTGATCACTTAAGAAATGCAAGACTTAAAGGTTCTGAACTATTACGCCCCTGCTCACAAGGTGCACGGAAGGTATACTGGATTCAGCTTGCTCGGTCGTCCGTTGACACATCCGTCTATATGTAGGCAAAACACGGTAAAATTTAGTTTATGCTATCAAAAAGGTAGTTGTTATCTATTCAGCACAGGGCATTGAGTAAATATTAATGGGAACAAGTCTATAATTAAACTGGTCTCAAAGGAAACCAATGTAAACATTCATTTTGAGAGAACGGACATTTCCTTTTCCGGTATAATATTGTGATATAGTTTACTGTTCTATTGTTGTATTTAGGTCAGCTAAGTCACGTATCCGTAAAAACAGCTACAACTACGTTTAGGTTTCACAGATTTTAAGACATTTTGATACTTTGCCAAAAACCAATTGTTTTAGAGACACGATATTGTATATTTCATTGGTTATAAGCCAACAGTACAATCTATTTGTCTTCATGAAAATCGAGAAATGACTGTAAAAAATGTAGTTTTTGAATAAACATTGTCGTTTAGAAATAAACATTGTGTTTGTTGGTGTACACTTGTTATTAGATCATATTCTATATATCTATAGGAACTTCGAAGAAAAGTTTGGGAATTAGACTATTTTCTTCTCTCTTTAATCCCATCCAAACATAACAGAAATATAATAGAATTATGGTTTTACGACATACGACGGGCTCCGTTTACGTCAAATGTCATACTTTCCAATATATTTAAAATCGCTTAAACTGACCATGTTCTGCTCTATTATAGGTAGAAGTCTTTTCCGCGTGTAATGTCCATATTTCTGCTTACTTTGAACACTTAGTAAACAGCGTTAATGTGTTGGTCTTTTCTGAGCAATCATCGAGGTTCTTGTACATAATGGAGTAAATTAAAAAGTTAATAAACTTAAGATTGGTATATCGGTTGAAACACAGGAATTCGTTCACTAACAAACTATGCGGTATTGCTTTCTACGATGGTATACAACTTCTTTCAATTAAATGAATTTTAGCAATGTCGTCATTTAACGAATTACAAACTCAAAAAATTTGTTTTCAGAATGACTTGACCTATATACTGAGTAAAAAACAAAAGATTGTTCACAGAATCTAAAGTAACGGTACGTATAACTTCTGTCTTAATAGTAATTTTATTTATCACTAAATGTAGAACATGTGTGTATGTAAAAATGTTGTTCCTGCCTGAAGCAGGCTGAAGTGGTTAAAAGCTAAATACAGTCTAATCTGTGTAAAGACGACATCCGAATAAGGACAAATATTCGAATACAGACCAGCATGGTGTTCACAGTGCACTATTCATCTATAGAAGAAGAGCCTGTGAATAAAAACAACCTGCTAATAAAATACATAATTGTAGCTTCTCAACAGTGGTCTTTGTTCACTTGACTGTACATGAGTTAAATCCAAGATTGAAGACGGTGTCTGTGTGCTTAGCCGAGTAATCACGGTTGATATGGTATGTTATTGTTGATGTATGTTCTCATAAAAATAAATTGCCGTTTTGAATGCAAATATGTTTTGCATTTATCTTTAACTGAATCGATCTGATCATATTTGTTATTAAATGTATTGTAATGATACAAGTTATATATTTATTTGTGACTGAGGTCTATAAATTTGCTGTATAAAGTATTAGACCCATATTAAACAACTCTTAGTTGCCATAAATTTGTATAAAAATCAATAATTACAAATTGTCGGTTACAGTATCCATGATGCAGTGGTCAAGCACGCTAATTTTGTAATTTCATGTCACTTTTCGATGTAGGTCAAAATCCAAACAGAGCCAGCTTTGTCTTGCTTTGTTCTGTCATTTTCAAACTTATATTTGGATTATTAACACAATAAACGTGTTAAGCTTTCAACAAGGGTAGGGGAAATTAAATTGACCAATGTCAAAGCTAAACTTTTTTAAAATCTGCATTTCAAACCTTCATAATGTTTGCCATTATGTTATTAAGAAAATAATAATCAGAAATAAAATTGTGCCCAATTGCTTTTTTCTTTGATTTTTGTCCCCCGTATTGTTATTGACTTAAATCAGTTAAAAGATCAGATGTATCATGACTTGATAGGGACCATTTACTATTGGAATAAAACGCTGATTGTGTTAAAATCTCGGCAGTGTATACTTTAATATTAAAACTATGAAACTATGCGCAATACTACTGGAAATTTGAAACACCCGCTTGCTTATATACCATTTGGTTTATTTGAACTTTGAAGGCTGCCGTTGAAACGTTGTTTATTACGGTTCTAATACTTTAATGTGTTGACTTTTTATAATTATATTTATTTCAATATAAACTAAACGGATGTTGTTCTTGTTAATGTAGTAAGCGAAAACTATTTGCTTGTTGTGCGTTACTTAGTTTTATTATAGTACAGATGTTTTATTTAAGTATAGTCATCAGACAGTAAATTGTATTGGTAAATGTTTGATTGGCTGAGTGTAGACAGTCTGTTGTCATACTTGTATATACTTGTGTTTATGACTATGTTGTTTTATGTACTTACTTTTATAAAATCATTGTAATATCCACTGATACATTTGTTATAAGTTAATGATTTTAGTATTATTATTGAAGTTCATTTATTGTTTTGTACTGATCTTATACAAAGCTTTGTTTTAGAATACATTTTATAAAATTATGGCCATTTTTCAACATAGAATGTACATGGAACAGACATTGCTTTGAAATTTGCCATACTTATTCATCACCATTGCCTCTATCCACAAAAGTATATAGGACGGGAAGTTTTCGTACTTGTCCACTTCTTGACTTAACCATTTGAAACATACTACTTTGAAAGTTGAAAGACCTATGTACCAGCATACCACCTATCTGTAAGCAAGGGTAGAAAGCTATGTGTAAATGTTTTGTTTTTTTGGTGTTTGGACTCAGAAATCCCTAATTAAAAACTTGCTTGCAACTTGCACTGTCAAGCACCTATATCACTAACCACTTACAGTATTTATTTAAAACTTTGCTGTAGTAGTCAGATATATCAAACAGATAGATAACTCTTCTCCCAATACATTGTTTCCTACGACCCTTTATACAGATATTGGTTTAACTGCCAATTCTTATTTATTATCAAGACCATAAACTATATTTCAATATATAAAGATCACTACTGTAAGAAATCAAGAAACAAGCATAAACCCCGGGAGATATATTGTTCAGCCTTGAATGTTATTATTCTATAACAAACCATGTTATTTACAACCCCCCCCCCCCGGGGGGGCGCGGGGGCCCCCGCCCCCCCCCCCCCCCCCCCCCCCCCCCCCCCCCCCCCCCCCCCCCCCCCCCCCCCCCCTTTTTCCGCCACCCCTGCGCCCCCCCCCCCCCCCTTCTCCCCCCCCCCCCCCCCCTTTTTTTTTTTTTTTGGGCCCCCTCCTTCCTCAAATAATCCCCCCCCCCCAACAAAAATGAGTTCCCTAGTCTTATCCATTTTTACAAAATTGTGTATGACTATAAGATCTTACAAGAGTTTGATTATTGCATTCATCGAATCGGTTCTTCTAAAGTTAATGTCCCTGATTTAAAAGAATGCAGTATTTATCAATGCATAAGTTCTAGCACCTTGTTCTCTTCAATTATTCTTAGCATATTTTCAGAGGAAGTTTATGACCAGAATATATCGGATTAGTTCAATTACGGGCTTAACCGGATTAGTTTCTCCATAGTTTTGACTCCTGGTTTACAACACTTGCTATATTAAACTATGTTTACACTCTAGCACCTTTATTTCCGCACAAATCCTAACCATCTTTACAAGCAATGTGTATGACCGTACTATCTCAGGCGAGTTCAATGAATCCCTTGATTTTACAAATATTGTAATATTACACTATGTTTACACTCTACCACAATCAGTTCTTCACTAATTTGAACTATATTTACAGAGAATGTGTATGACTATTTTAACAAGTTTGATCGGATTAGTTCTTATATAGTTTTGACCATTGATTTTAAAAAAGATATCTAACACTGCTTTGTTTCTAGCAACTTCATTTTTGTACTTTTCCTTAGCATATTTTCAGAGAATGTGCATGACCTTAAGACATCGGAAGAGTTCAAATATGGGCTTGATCAGATTAGATCCTCCAGTAATATGGCCCCTGATTAAACAAAAATGGAAATACTTTTATATGCTTACACTTAAGTACCTTCATATATGCACTTATCAG
>JAFMSR010000300.1:0-60236 GCA_022818135.1 Saxidomus purpurata | reverse complement strand
TGTTCTTTGAACTGTAGACAAATTGTGTATTATGCGGCGGTTGTACCTAATATTGAAACCACACTTTACACTTATTATGGAGCACATTAAAATTAGGCGTAACTGTGTGACAGTTATAAAATATCAGATATGTGAAAGGGGTCACACTGAAACGCCCAATTAATTTTGCTACATCTGAATATGATCTGAATCCCGTTCTGGACTGTACAATGTCTCGACTCTTCTGTGATTTTTTATGCAGTAAGAGGCAAATAATGCTCAGAACTTTCTAAATGATACAAGGTCAAGATTCAAAAGAATATTTTTCTTCATCAGAACCTCCAAGCAAGATAGGCCTAACTAAAATTGAAAACACATTGCTTCCAAGTTCCAGATCGAGGGAGAATTTGACTCGAAAACTGGTATCGTAACAACACTTCCGAGTAAACTTGTACCCAAGTCAACTTGTACCGTAGTTCTGGTTTCCATTTTTATAACTAAATTGGTATTCTTATTGTGTCAGTTTACCATATTTAATGAGAGAAATGAGAAATAGGAATACTAGCGTCAAATACCTTGGGCTATTCATACCAGTTTCATGAATTATTATTAAAATTCAAATTGAACTTTTGCATCGTTTATTTGTCTTGTTTTACACAGTAATTAATACAACTCAAAATGCAAAACACTTCAATAATGAATATATTTTATATTCACTTTTTTATATTTGCACCTCTCGTACAAACTGTTAAGTGAGCAGGTGCGCGAAATGACGTCACTTACATCCTCGGGTACCTCCATGTTGTTTTGAGTATAAGATAGAGTTATGTTGGCTGGAATAATTATGTTATTTCGAGGAGGCTATGCCTACGAGAAATGACGTAATTATTCGAGCCAACAGTTACTCTATCTGATTTGTATTATGGAATGTTAGTTAGTTAGTTAGTTAGTTAGTTAGTTAGTTAGTTAGTTAGTTAGTTAGTTAGTTAGTTAGTTAGTTAGTTGATTAGTTATACTAATCTATTTTATCTCGATTGTGAAGAAAGCCTGTAGCTTGATTGACAGTTCTCATGCCCTACAATAGTGTGTGACGTAATATCATGTGACGTAACAAAATTGTGTGGTAGGACCTCAATTTGTTTTACTGAAAGAAAATCAATACATGTACCTGTTTACTTTTTAAAGTGTTCTGTAGCCTACTAAATCAGATAACAGTGTTCCCACTCTAAATGACGCAAAAAAAATAAATATCGCGCATATGATGCAATGGCAACAGATCAGCATGTTATGACTGTGAACTAAAGTTTCGTTACAACAGCTTTGACAGCTTGCATTCTAAAAACAAAAATAATATCAAACAGGGAATGCCACGTGCATTCTAAAAACCTTGTTAACATGTCGGCTTAATGTATGTTTTCTTCATTCATTACAGTACAAGTTCTACAGAGCTTGGAGTTGTTTTCTGTCAGACTTGACTAATGAAAACAATCCATCTGAATGGTGCTTACTGTAAAGCCAGAATACAGGTCATCAGTAATGAAGTGGCTTAATTACTCTCTAGAAATCAGAGTAAAACACTGAGTGACAAAATATATAATCTGTTGGGGAGAAAGAAATGCAGCACCATATCACCTGATTGCTTTTATAGTGAAAAACAAGTGTTTGAAGCTTCCAGTTTAGATACAAGGATTTACCTCTTGCTTAAATTAAATGGCATATAACAGTATAAGAATACTACATGTATTTAAACAATTAAAATCAACATGTAATCATGAGATAATTTATATTTATTTTTAACTTTGAATTTATATATACATGTTCATGTACACAGAGCTTCATGTCACATTATACTGTTACAGTGTACTTACCATGTGACATATATGTGTATAGGTGTATGATTTCTGCTATGGTGTAATTATCAGTAATTGAAAATTAGACCATTCAAGTAAACACTACTTTTGTAAGATTTGATACTGATTTCAGTATCATTTAAAGTTGTCTACAAATATATATTTTTAACTGTAAAGTGACACCATATTTTACTTTTAAGGTATTCAACCTGTAACAGGTATGAAAACGAAATCACATAATCTTGTGTTTTTTTTTAATCCATTCATTTCTGGACTTTGTGGCGAATTTCTAAGAAATTTGCCCATGCAGATCATTTGATATCGTCAATTTAGTATATTAGCCACTGTTGCGCAATAATTACTGAAAAATAAAATCATTGAACCCAATTAAAGGGCTATTTATTTTTTGAATCCATTTATATATGATCCACACATACTGTGACATAAAAGAATGAATGACAAAAACAAAAATAGTAAGCACGCCTTGAAAACTTGCCATACAAAAGAGAAGGAGATGTCTTTATATCAATTCGCATAAATTTCGGACGTAAAATTTATGACGTTGTTTTATTTTATATCTTACAAATCAGGGTCAAAAATAGAATTGGTTGAATGGACAAACTACAAACAATGTTTAATTTTATCTACTATGTATCTTAAAGTAAAAAACAAAAAGCACAGAAACTTTCACCGTGCGTAACTCAAATTACATGGTACATTAGAGACCTACTATGCACAAAAATTCATACTGAATTTTGTTTTAGGTTCTAAATTAGACCATTTATAAATTGTGTAGGTCATTTAAATTAACTTGTAAGGTGTGAACATTAATTATGAAGCCTTTTACAGTTATTGCATGCTATATTATCAAACTGCTTTTGAGAAAGCTAAATATTTGACAAGTATCACATGAAAAATAGCCCTTGATCGGACAAATCTTACAATTATGTGTAACAGATAACCAAAAACATGAACATTTAAAATACAAATTTCATGTTGATTATTAACAGCTGTAGGAGGAAAGCTGTGACTCAGAAGATCTTTATCAGATAAATTTATGTGAACAACAAGTTGTCCTAGAGAAACAACATTTTCCATTGCATTGTGTGCTCTGTATGTTGTGTTCAGTTGAGACTTGACAAGGCCTTCTTGCTTGTAAGAGTCCAACTGTTGTAGAACTTTTCTGAACATGGCATAGCTGTCGATGAATCCTGGTACACAATCAAAGATCAGTTAGAATATAAAATGTACTTATAAAATCAAATCAATAGCTTTTAAAGTATCACCTGAGTGGTATGACTGTCCTTCCAAAGTTTCACTGGCAGCTTGCGTAATAGCTCTTTCTTTTTTCAGTATGAGTCGTCTCCTTTTAGTGGAAGGTAATTTAGATTTTTCCTGAACTCTGCGCCTATGCTCCATTTGTTTTTCAGCATACTTGTTCGTAAATAGTCCCGGAGAAAGTCCAATCTCCTGATTTACCTTAAACATTAGATGCAAAACAAAGTGATATCAAGTTATGTCAGAAATAATGCCTCAGCTTAGTGCACAAAAATACTCCCATACCTGTATTGTTTATACAATATTCAATCACAATTGAACGTATGCAAACATAAAGATCAATACAGCCGTTTACAATTTTGTATTAGCTGATTACAAAAAAAGTACATGACATAAATTACATTATTTCTATAAATTACTTTATCTCTTTTTTAAATATTATATTACAAATCTCTAAGTTAAAAATACTGGATAATATTTTAGAATTATTGTAAATATGTAACATCTTGCCTATCTAATCACTCAGATCTTGAGTTCTAAGCACTCAGAATTACATTGTAATACTTTGAAATATAAATGATATAAATCTATATCAGAGCTCTCATTTCTAGTATTTTATATCAATAGTTTTTTCACAAATCAGTAAAAATCTAAGTATATTACCATTCAAAGGTTTACCACAGATCTGTTTTAATGTGTGCTTGAAATCTCCAACCAACACATAACTGTAAAGTATGGTCAATCATTTCAACACAACAAAGACGGTCAATATCATAAACAGTACATAAACATAATGAATTCCCTATTTTGAGAGACTGCCAATCTGCATGTACTGACTAAACTTTCTTTATTATTGACTGTCTTCACTTCAAGTTATATTGAAATGTAACAACTCTGCACTGTATATAAAATGAACTGGAAAACCAAAACAACAACAATGTACAATGTATCTGCGGCCTTCATTAATAAAAGATGATGTTGCTGCCACCCGGAAGTCCAATGATTCTGAGTTTCCATAGTGATGTGACTGTGGTGCTCGAAGAGTGACTTCTCGATTTGCGTGTTCACACTGCTGGCTGGAATCAAGATCAGCATACTTTTCTGCATTTGCAATCATAGGTTGAAACACTGCACCAAGCTGCCTGCTAAGCTCTTTGTCCCTCAAAGCTGCTTTGTATGGTAAGCTTCTATGCACATATGCATCTTTAGGATTGCGTTTGAAACCACAGAAACGAGGCATACACAGAGAATGGTCACCAAACTGGTGTGGTACCAGGGCTTTTAAGTTTTATTCTAATTCATGTTTATGTCCTTGATTTTTAGCAAAAGCATATTTGAGACACTTTTGTAAATGTATTATAATAGATTGGCTTAATTGCTTTGTCTTACGTTTTAGTGCATAAAGCGCCTTCCCAACATTTTTTACAATATGGTTTCTGTCAAACGTTTTTTTTAATGTCGTGTTTAAATCTTTTTGCACTCTTGCAATAGTAGTATTGTCACCATCGCCTTCCATGTACTCCATTGGTGTGTCACTTACTGCTAACTCTTTAACGCCTTGGATGCCACTTGCACTTTCCATTAAAAGTGCACTGCCAATGTGATTCAGAACATATCTGTGACTCCTGACTTTACTGAATGGCCGATTTCGCTTCCACTATTGACATGTCCCACATGTTTTATGACGAACGATAGATTTTACGACTTTCTTTCCATATTTTGCTCTACTCATAAAAAAAGGTATGAGCTGAAAGAAATATGCATGTAATATAAATGCATCTTTTGATATTTAGCTTATGTGTTGAATAAGTTTCATAAAATAACCAATAATTTAATAGCTGAATATATAAGTATGCTACAGACAAGAAAATATTTCATAGTCAGGCAAAATGATAGTCCTTGTACTCTTAGCTTCATTTCAATGCATTGCATATTTCAAATTTCAATTTTATTTCAACAAACCAAAATGCAAAGTCACAAGAATACAGGTGTTACAGTAAAATAGAACTGCGGACATGTGATATTGTTTATTAAAAATACTCTTATTTCAATACCAAGTGATTATCATGTTCATATACTTGGAAGAAAAAGCAAGTTTCAAAGACTTACAAGTTAAACTATCAAAGCCTCTTTTTGACTATGCTGTATCTACAGCACATGACATTCCTGTCCGTCGTTTGCAAGGAAACGTAGCAGCAAGTTTCTTTTTTTCTGGTCTGGTTACCATTTCTTGTGAAGCTCTTTTCTTTTTATAAATTGCAGTTGGTGTCCGAGTCTTTGAATTTGTCATGCTGGAAGGAAACACTATACATGTGTATAAAAGTTTGTAAAACATAAATTACTTTGAAACAAATAATTATATGTTTCAGTATACTTCAAAATACCTATAGCCACTGCTCAACACAATAAGCTTGATAGTATAATCTATAATTCACATGGCAGTCATTATTAATAGGTGTCCTTTAACACAGGTCTGGCTGTATAGATACCACTGCTAAAATCTGCTAAAATCTACCACTCACAACAGATAAAAGAGTAGTAAAGATACAATGAACTATTCATTCATACAAAGCCAGATACCTTACCTTACTTCTTCATCAACAACCTCAGGTTGAACAGTGACTGATGCATCAGACAGGTGACGGTTATATGTTTCATCTTCCTCATCTGACCATTCATCAACAGAAGTCTGTTTCATCAATGATAATCTATATAATAATAAACATTGTTAAATCAATAAAATCAACCAACTTGTATAAAACATCATCAAGTATATCTAGACATATTGAAAATATCATGTCTCTATTTTGAAATTCTTTTCTACTAAAATTAATTGAAACTAAAATCTTAATTACCTGAAGTTTATGAATGAATGTATGAAAAGTTATATACCTAACTGAGGGAGAAGAGTCTGGTAACAAGCCAACACCCAGATCCTCTATAAAACAGTCAAAACTTTTCTCTGCTTCCTTGCTTTCTTCCTCAGCTATTTCACTGAAATAAAGATACTTCAATTTGTCTACTGTACATGAACTTATTATCAATACTGCATAAAATTTACTCTATGATCTAATTTCCATGTAATTAGTTGCGATAGTTTGTGATTCATCTTTAGTAAATAACATATAACATTTGTTATTGTGTTATGTAGAAGAGGTATAATATGACACTTGTATTTCCTTGCCATTGAGGTTGTTTATATGATGATGTAATAGTGTCCGCTTAACATACTGGAGGTCCAGAGTTCGAATCCAGCTCAGGGCGAAAGATTTTTCATGGTTACATATACAATACCATGTCACGGGAAAACCAACATAATGATTTTGCAAACAAATAATTGATAGATTCTGCATATTGCAAAAAAGTTAAACATTTATAGAAGAAATAATTCAAAATGGTTTTTAAACAAACCCAAAAAGATTAAGGTATTCAAAATAGAAGTGGGCTACCCCATTTCTTGCTTGAATGCCTCTTTTGCAGCTTTATCTGTTGACTTTTCTGATACTGCTTTGACATGGGATCCAGCACGTCTTTCTATGACTTTCAGATTTTTGTTGCTGATTGGCTTCATGTTTAAGGTTGTTAAAAATGGTTGAATCTATCTGGGCCACCAAGACTGTCAATCATTGCTGAAAGGGGACACACAATTTATCAGTTCATTTTTATGTTTAAATACAAAGCATGCTTTGCAGAAACACATATCTGTGTTTTTCTGTAGCCAAGTCAATGAGTATATATCTGAAAAAGTGTTTCATTTATGATTTAACAAAAAAAACAAACACACATGTATACTGTTTCAGCTTGTTTATTAACAGGTAAGATTTATTTTGTGGATCACTTAATGTGACTTATTATATACCAATTCAGATTGTAACATGCACATCAGTTTTTAAAATCAGTATTTAACGTGGTATATATATTTCTGCAAAATCAAACTGAGGATATGAATTATACAACTTAACATATTTTATTAACTGTGCAGTCTCCCGATAAGATTACTATTCAAATACATGTTTAAAGAAAGCCAGCTTTCCGCAAAAATCCTGTGACTATATCAATTAACGGGGAGCGGTGTAGAAATCAAGGTATCGGCAGCTCATCCCGGAGGTTACGGGTTCGAGCCCCTCTGGGGTCACGACCGTACCTCCTAAAATACCAGCACTGGTTTTTCCAAGGAGCGGACATGAGAGTGACTCGATAAGCTGCAAGCTCTATTCATAATTAAGCTAAAATAATTTAGTATCAACTATCGGTGAAGAGAATACAACACATTAGGAGTTTGTAAATAATCAAGGGTCGTCTTAAAGGTCTGATGATCTCAATAATTGAATGAACTACACTTCACATAATGTAATTTTTCGGCCAGAAATATAACGAGGAAAACAAGTGTCATTTTCCTTGCATTTGTGCAAGACCAGTGAGTGTCTTAGTGACTATCTATCTGTCTATTAGTTTATCACATACTTGTTACTGGCAAAGAATAATAATTTCAATATTAATAACAAACTTACCAGTTCCAAGTTTTGTATTTACAGAAAAACATGGCATTCATGTATTTTTCTCCCGATGGGTACTTCCATATGGAACAAAGTTGATGTGTCCACACTCCACATTTTGACATTTGACATATAGATACCCCCTTAACCCTTCTGCATTTCGCCCACTAAATTGTAGTAGGTCATGGGCATAGGTCCCAAATGGCAACGTTTACATGATTTTAATTCTGATAGTAATACATCGAATTCGACGATTCGGCGACCTTGTTTCCATCCAAAACGACTTGCATTTTTCCCAAACTTTACATCATTCAAAAGCGGACACATAGTCTCTTTACATTCACGCCCTGCACAAACATGTCCAACACTATCGTTATGCTCAGTTTTAAACATTACATTGAGTAGAAAACGTCCGCTTCATAAGTTTTTCCTTGCAAAATCACCCTAATGGGTCACGTCTAGCCGTCATGTTGTTTATCAAGGCTACCGCCAAGAACGACAACTAAAGCGTATTACAACGATCAAAACAGAGTAATCCGCTTACTTACGAAAAGTACCGACATCGCCCGGAAAGGACCGATCCGTTATGGGTCGAACACTGATTTAAATATTTTATTATTTTCTAAAAGGGTTGTTTTTCAAAGAGACAGATATTTGCATATGTACACTTTTTAGCTCATCTGAGTACATAGTGCTCAATGTGAGCTTTGAGCTGTCGTCCTCCTGTCAACATTTGCTTCAAAGACAACTCCTAAACCACTGAGTCAATTTCAGGCAAACATAACAACATGAATGTTCCTCGGGTTGGTCACAGGGGACAAAGGTGTGTGTCAGTTGTTATATGGATACTTGTGCGGTGTGTTAGATTTTATAACCGTGGCATGCTAATCTGTGAGCTATAAAGGGCCATCATGGCTTTTTTGTGTAATTTGATATTTGGTAACCATGACAACCGTATTTAGAGGACATTTATATTAGACGTTTTGCCCAAAGATTTACAAAACTTTACACCTGATTGTGTGTGTGTGTTTTTTTAGAGCAAACTGTACCATTCGTTCAGCTTTGTACGAGCTGTTCAAAATTGTAGCTTCATAACATGTCATTAAACATTTTACTAATACATGTACTTGATCTTCACGTTGAATAATTGTAACTGGTACATCGGTTTATTTAAAAAAATAAATAAAAACAAACCAATAGGAAGATGAAACTGATAGTCATCTGGAATATTTGCAGACATATTTGTGCCGGAAAATGCATAAGTGGTGAGCATGCATATTCACCAATTTTGTGGATATTCACAGGTTTTCGGTTACCAGTAAATACATCAGCTGTTATGCAAAAGAAAGTATAGAGGATTTTCATAATCTTGAAGAGTTTGTCTTCATTTATAACAACAATATAGTTTCATACAATATTTTTTAATGTATGAAGATTGTTTCTGTAAACTCAAGATTTCCATAGCAATATCTAACCAATATCCATGGTTGTACGTTTGTGCTAATACAATGAATATGGATAAGACTTTAGGAAATAAAACTGAAAATCATAAGATTCATTTGTTTAAATTTCCATGGTCAGAAAACACAAAACTTACCATTAAAAACAACAGAAATTCCAACTAATAGTAAACTTCTGTTCGTTTTAGCAAATTCGATTGCCATGGTAACTATTTTTTTATGACAAATGTTTGTTACTTTTTACGTGATACAATATGTTTTTGTTGAGCTATTTGGTGTTTTTCATGAATAAAAAGCATAAAATACTTTCATTTGTGCTGTTTTATTATGTTGTTCATTATTCTTCCAATTATGGGTCTTGACAGCAAAATAAAGGCATTTGCAACAAACAGTGGGTGTTTTAAATTCATGAAATACCCAAAAAGAACGAGCGGATGAAACTGAAACTTATGTGGTAATATTCCTGAGATATTGTTCTGTAAGTGAAAATGTGATTTTTCCTCAATAAGCAGTATTTTCGCTTTCCATGACAAATATTATAATTACTTATCAAACTTATAAGACGGGGATCTATCGTCTGCTGCAACTTTTGCTTTATTCAAGAAATCAACATTAATAGGTATATAATAAAAAAGAAATAAATTACTAGATCTATATCCTGTAGCGTACCGTCAACAAACTTGGCTTGTCCGAAATAATGATCGCTTTGATTTATCGCAAATTTATAGAGGTCAATTTCAGGTATCTCTATATAATACTTACTTATCAAACTTATAAGACGGGGAACTATCGTCTGCTGCAATTATTGCTTTATTTAAGAATTCAGTCTCTTTCTTACAGTCTCAGTGCGGGTCTCTAGTTATATTTAACATTTTTTGTGCCCGAGCCCTTTATTTTGGCCTATTGCGTGTATTGCCACGAGCTTTTTCCGGCCTATATTAATACGTTTTGGAATTTTAGTTATGCATGAAAAATATACGTATGACCGTAACGTGGGAATTTATCATAACTGCCGTTAAGACTTGCATTGACCGTATCTGGCATTAAGTACATCGACGTCATTGCCGTTTGCTGGCGGAGCGCCATTTTTACAACAGTTTGGTGCGCAAATTTGCGATATATTGCTAAAGCCGTATGTATGCGTTGCCGTCAAGATTCTACGCTTTTTATGCAATCGTTTATGAAAGCAGTACTTGCGGATGAAGCCGTAAGCATAATGATGTGGAAAGAGTATAACAAAAAAAGTAATAATTTTACGATTTCAGGCATATTACTGTTTATTTACTATTTACTGTATTCAGTTCAAAACTATTTTATCACATTGGACACAAACGATAGATCACGTTAACAACTAAAGTTTTGCCCCAGAAATGAAACCGATGCAATTACAAGTTTAAATGACATATCTGGTCAAAATTGAGATACCATCATTTCCTTCTACATTAATATGTGTAGATCCAGAATACATAGTTTGTTTTTTGTTATTTTCAAGTGTTTTACGGGATTTTTGCAGGTTTTTATGAGCACCATAGCAACAAAAAGTAGCTTTTTCAGTCATTTTTATAATATTTGTCCATTTATGAAGGAGAAGGAAAAGTTGAAATATTTGAATATTTATTCAATTGCATGATTAACATTTTAATGAGCAAACATGACTAATACTTTTAATGACAAATATTCATTCTGAAGCAATAGGTTGGTTGCCATGGCAACAAAAATGAGAAAAAAACAACAAAATTGTTTGTTTTCTGCAGAAACAATTTAAGATTGCATTTACTTTGTCAAAAAATTAGAAAAGATCCTAGAAAAACATTAATTTATGGATATTACATTTAATGCATACTTAAAATCTTTATAAAAGCAGCCATTTAAATAAAAGCAGCCACTTAAGTAAGATCGAAATTTTGCTACATTTCAACCTGTTTTGTAAAAATCACTGGAAATAAAGAATATGATGTATTGACAAACTTTCATCAACTATCAACTAGGCGTATATTTTGTTGTGCAAAGGAATGATTTTGTAATATTTTCTTTCAGTTTCTTTTAAATTGTTTTACCATAAATGGTTGCCATGGCAACAAAAATGTGAAAAAAAACGACAAGGTGGTTTGTTTAGAAAAGGAACAGCTTCTGATTTCATTTTTTGGCAGTAATTGCAAAAAGAACTATTCTGAATCCTTAATAACAATTCTCTATGTGCTTAATATGCAAATAATGAAGTATTCAGAACAATAAAATTCGTATCTTAACAAAAGTAGTTAAACTAGTAAAGTCAGTATTTTACTATATATTTCAAAAGTTGCTCCTAAGTAACTCTCAATAAAGAACATGACACAAAAGTAATACTTTCAAAATATATCAACTAGTTTCATAAACAGTCATGGACAGAAATGATGCAGTAATATTTTCAATCAATTCCAGAAGAAATTGTTTTGCATAAATGGTTGCCAAGAGTGAAAAAACTGAAAAATATGCTCATTTTCCACAGAAACAACTTCTAAATGTAAATGTAAATTGCAGTAATAGCTAAACAATTTAACTTGCTGCTTCTAAACAAGTCTCCATGTGCTTTATGTGACAAAAAAGAAGTATCCATGACATTAATACCCATATCTTGACAAAATTAGTTAAGCTAGTAAAATCGGAATTTCACTACATTTCAAGTGTTTTTTGTCAATTTTACTCACAATAAAAAACATGATAAAATAGTAATACTTTCAAAATATATCAACTACTTTCATAAATAGTCATGAAAAGAAATGATGCAGTAATATTTTCAATCAATTCCAGAAGAAATTGTTTTGCATAAATGGTTGTCATGGCGACAAAAAAGTGAAAAAACTGAAAAATGTGCTCATTTTCCACAGAAACAACTTTTAAATGTTAATGTAAATTGCAGTAATAGCTAAAACATTTAACTGGCTGCTTCTAAACAAGTCTCCATGTGCTTTATGTGACAAAAAATAAGTATCCATGACATTAATACCCACATGACATTACTACATTTCAAGTGTTTTTTGTCAATTTTACTCAAAATAAAAAACATGATAAAATAGTAATACTTTCAAAATATATCAACTAGTTTCATAAACAGTCATGGAAAGAAATGATGCAGTAATATTTTCAATCAATTCCAGAAGAAATTGTTTTGCATAAACGGTTGCCATGGCGACAAAAAGGTGAAAAAACTGAAAAATGTGCTCATTTTCCACAGAAACAGCTTCTAACTGTAACTTACTACAGCAGAAAAAAACTTCTAAGACATCTTATTCCTTCACAACAAGTCTCCATGTTCTTAATGTGACAAAAAAAAAGAAGTATCCATGTCATTAAGACCCATATTGTAAAATCGGAATTTCACTACATTAAAACTGTTTTAGTCAATTTTACTCACAATAAAAAGTATGATAAAATAGTAATACTTTCAAATTATATCAACTACTTTCATAAAAAGTCATGCATAGAAATGATGCAGTAATTTTCCCCATGGTTGCCATGGTGACAAAAAAGTGAAAAAATCTAATAAAATGCTCGTTCTCGACAAAAAACTTCTAATTTTATATGGCAGTAAAAGCTAACAAAATAAAACTGGATCCTTCAAAACAATTCTCTTTATTTAATACAGTTATCCTTGTTGTTGTGGTGCAAGTTATGACACCCAATTTACCCATATTTTGATCATGTTTACAGGCTCTGGATGAAGAACTACTATGTGTAGAGATTAAGTATTCTTAAGAAGACTCTACCTATCCATTGCTTTCCTCAACTTATAAACTGCCAACTTGCTAACATAAAGAGACATTGTTAGTAGCTGGGTTTGAAAACTTAGGTTTGGACACATCAGGTTTGGGACAGGCAAAACCGCTATTGTGGCAAAGTGGTGCAATTTCCTTATACAGGTACCATTGACGTTGAGCATCCAACCCGGCTGGCACAAGTTTCTCAGGATATGTATCAACAATCTTTGAAGTCTTCTTTAGAATACTGATCTCTATCTCTTCATCCATAGCATGCTTTCGTACAAAAACTATGCCAGGTGAAGACTTATGCATGCGATAATGATGGTACTTTTTGAGGCCAGGCAGAGGTTTAAAGTTCGCTTTACAGAACTTTGACCAGTCAAAGAATGGCACCATTTCATTCACAATCCTTGGGATGTTGTGACCATTCTTGGAAGAGGCCTGAACACTCCCAGCAATGTTTTCCACGGATTCAGCATCAGTTCTCTTCCAGCGAACCTTAAATTAAAACATTTCATTTTTCGTTATCTAGATTTAATCTATCTACTTAATTATTTTGTCAGTTTCAATAAACACAATTATTTAAGACTTTGCGTCCATTCTGACCAATTTTTATCAAAAGATGATCTTAAATGTGACCTCTAGAGTATTAGCAAGGCAAGCATGAACATACAGATCACACATATTAGCTGATCACATTAGCTCACCTGTTCTGGTAAGCTATTAAATAAGCCTTACAATGCCCAATGAAACACTAAATTCAAAAGTTTATTTCATACATGTATAAGGTATAAGTCAAAAAGTATTAAATCATATAGATGCAAAATGATAATAATGCCTGAGGAAATTCATAATTTATTTCCAGTGAGACATCTTCTTTATCAATAAGCAGTAAAACAGGCATAAAACTATACCTTCCAAAGGCCAAAGTGCCAGTCAGGCGCAAACTTAGTATGGCCAGCTTCCATCATATTAAACTGGATGGAATCATGCAATCCATTCATCACCCTCCACATACCATAACTGCAAAGTTCATATTCTTATTTAACAATTGTGGAAATACAAACACTAAATAAACAGTATTAAATAAACAAAGAAGTTCCTTAAATTCTGTTTATTGCCAGAAGCATAATATCTTTACAAATACAAATTCTTATTTATGGAGTTGCCTTAAAACACATTTTATAGGGCTATGTACACTGCAAGAATAAAATCTAGAACGAGTTCAGGACAAAATCATTTATTACAAATATTCTGTTTGAGTAACAGAAATACAGTTGATACCTACCCAATCACTGTGTTGTTCTTATTCTGTCCAGAACAGTTGTCCATATGGAGCTCTGCTCTGCTCTCGCCATAACTGTAAGTGAAATGGTCATGTATCATTGATACTACACTATTCGCTCCCTTTCCGTAGCTTGAAAACTCTTCATCTATCAGATAGAAGACTTGAGAACCTGCAATCACAAGATGTATGCTGTATTTAAGAGGTCACATAAATAATAGTTTAACAAATTCACTGAAAGACTGTAAAAGTTAGGTTGGTACATGCAGCAAACTATGAACAATGTGGCAATGAAATGGACAAACAACCTCTGCTTACCCAACAAATTGGATTATGAACACATACTTGCATTATGCTTTATCATAACAAGTTTGACCATGTAGTAAGGTCCTATCAATCACAAAATGGATTGAAGGAAATAAATTATTTTTAGGAGTTTCAAATCAAGCAGCATTACATCATAATACAGCTGATTGTAATATTATAATTTTGTTTCAACAGAGTTTACTGTTCTTGATTTATAATATTGTTTCTTTTGACTTCTGACAGACGACAATCTTTAATAAATTATAAAGGTCCAATGATATACAATACATGTAACATGTTCTATCTGTTACTTTGTATCAATTAACACTTTCACATATTATAAAAAGTAACCCTTACCTGACGCTTCACAGGAAACACCAAAACATTGGCACTTTCTGGGGACCTTGAAGTAAATTGGTCCTACCTTTGAAATTGATAATACAAAATTAAATTAAATCACAGATGTCTTTCTAAATGACTTAGTTGGCATGTGAACAAAAGTTACAAAAGCATTCATTCAATTTTGTACATTAAAAGCTAATAAGCTCAAAATCAACTGTCAGCCATCATAGGTCTTTAAAAAAGTATCAATTAAATAATTTTCTGAGAACATACTTTTATCATTAAAGAGCCTCTTTAGTCTCACATTCAAAGAGTAGGTGATGATGATGAAGTTCATTGAAAGTAGTTCACTTTCCATAATTGTGTGTGGCATGCTCACACCCAGAAACATGCAGTCAGCACCAACGCTAGGAAAATTTTTCCTTTGAAAAACAGTTAAAAATACAAAATGTAATACTAAGAGGCATACCTATTGCGCATAATGTGGATAGAAGACCTGCTGGGCATAGTCAAAGCTATAGTGACAAGTAATGTCCTGGCTGCATGGAGGCTGTCCTGCAAAAAGGTTTCAGGATGAAAGAAAATGAGTGAATGGAATATGTAACAATGTTACAAATGCACAAGCTCTGAATCAAGATATGAAAACAAAACAATCAATTTTATAAGAATTATTTGAACTGTAATGGTAGTGCTATGTGGAATTTATCTTGATGAATACTTATCAAAATCCAGTATGATCCTCATGTACATTTTGTACATCATTACATGTAACTACGTCTCATTTGTGTTTACTTAAGAAAATATCTTTTTGACTCATTGTCATATAACAATGACTTTGAACCATCTTACACAATGCGGTGCAATGTTGACAATAATATTCTTCAATGCATGTATAATAAAGACTTGTTGCAGTTGACAGAGCTCGGGCAAATTTATACGTAAAATAAATGAAATGATAGAATTATATGTTCAAACAGTACTGTTTTCAAAGACACAATTAAATCTTTAAATATGTTTTCCAATACATATATAGTGGCTTGTTATGCTGTATATCACACGGCTCAATCATTGAAGAAAGAAACAGGCACTTACCTTGCTTGATTCCATTACTGAACGAGTGATATCGTCGTAGAAAATAAGAAAAATCCACGAGTAAATTGATCAGTAAATTGCTTCACTTCGAAAACTAACTTCGCACCGGTGCTATAAATATCCGGTAAAACAGCAAAAGGTTCAAATGCCTAAATTTTAGAATACTCTTAGCTGGAAACACACAGTTATGGTTCTTTACCATGTATAGCGTTTACTCTGTAGTACTACTGTAAGCTGAATAAATGTCATAATTCATCATCAAATTGGTAAAATAGTTGCCAAAAACACGTGAAACTTTGCAAGCGTTTTACGGACAATGATCAAAATGTCATTTGGACGAATTTTCGCTTGGCGGGCCACAATTATGTTAATTGCATTATATTGATATTGTATATATGTCAATATCTGCTGGTTACCTCGAACCTCTTTACATCTGATAACAGTTCTATTGTGTATTCGTTAAGTTCATCTGAGACAATATATCGAACGGCATACGGTAAAAGCCTGAAAGTAAGTGGTGAAATGGATTGAGTGAAGTCAATCCTGAGAATGCATGGCAATAAGTATAGCAACATCGGACAATGCATATTCTAAACTAGGAAATACAAATGCAATATTTAGTGTGTGTGTGGGGGGGGCACCAAATCATAAAATATGTATTATATTTTGATTTACGTTATTGCTCTGAACCAAAGATATATTGAATGATACTGGGGACGATTTTCACTATTTCTTTAAATATACGTTCTCCGATTCTCTAATAAAATGATCCAACGGGCAAGCAAAACACGTTTTGATATCTGAATGATCATTTTAAACAAGTTAAATTGATACGTGTGATATTTTATTATAAATATCAATTGCAAGTCTTCAAGTTTTGCTGTGCCTTACAGTTTATTTTTGTTTCATATAAACTGTGGTGGTTTGATTGTTAGTAAACTTGCCGAAAGCTGTATGCAACAGCAAAAAATAGAACAGTGTATTCAAACGGAAAACTTGCTCGTTTCTCAAAATTGCAGTCTGCTGAAATGTTGAGGGTACAGTTGTTGTTGGCGACAATTGCCTTATAAATATAAGAGAGCTAAGAAGGTATTTGGTTGTTTCATATCAAATCAGTTGTATCTATCAACGTGCGCAATGTTAATTAACGTGCCTTAACTAAGTAGAGGATATGTTTTGAGTGGATATTGAATATGTATCAACGAAAAGTGAAAATTGTATTAATTTGAGATGATGATGAGATATGCAATCTCTTTTAGTCCTTATCCACTCAAAACAAACACAGTTTTTACATTATGCTATTTTAAGAAAACAGCTGACGCTAAATCTTGTACATGTACAAAATAGTTCCGGAAGACTTCTATCACCATACTGTGACTGTTGTGATATCTTATATATTATCGTCACACTCAGAATGATAAAATATGAACATATTTCACTAATAGAATACAGTATTTTATTAGTTAGCATAACGTAAGGTGGTATTATTGAGATATCTGTAAATTGGGAATCGAAATATCACATAACTCATATAAATTTGCAGCATGTATATGCAAGTTTGATTTCTCTAGTTAGAGAATCCTCGTAAAGACTATATAGTTGTACCTGTAACTTCATCTCGGAGACAAACAATCTGTAACACATTTTCTGAATGGCAGAGTTGTTTTCTGCTTTGAAACTTGTTTACTTTTTACTGCTTTGACAGCATGTCTATACCGGTGAGTTTCAGAATTAATAACAGTGTTATAAAAAACGTTCCTAAGCTGTGTAACGCTCATGCTGTAGTAAGCCTTTCCAAGAAATAGGCAAGATATCTGGACTGCCCATCATGTCAGTGTTATATAACTTTGAGCATTTTAGCATGAATAAGGCTCCATACCATTATTAAACTTGGGTAGAAGTCACATGTTACATGCAGCCATGATAGATGGTCGCGTCAGTACGGCTTGGAGTTGTCGGGATGTCGAGGTTCCAAGTTTGTTAGTATTGACATTCACCTTAAGTCCAGGGATGTTAAGCAGTGAGATGTGGACACTTTTGTTTCTTTACAAAATTGTAACCGTGTTTTGTCTCTTGGCAGATTAACAATAAGCTGTACTTGAGTCGCATAATATAATGCAACATGTAGAGGCAAGCACAGTGATATTGTTGCTACTCAATATGCCGTTATTTTAGCGACAAGTACAAACAGCTGATTTGGTGTACTAGGTTCAACACAGAATGGGTCATACAAATTTGTGACAGTTCACGGACGACTAATCATTATGGCTGCAACTTCACACATAAAGGTGCTGAGGGTTTCGTCATCTAACTGTGACCCATTTTGTAACATAAGAGCAGATAATATGTTGCAAACAGAGCGTATTTGACGCTTCCAGATGCCACCCATGTGACTGGCAGAGTGCACATTCATCTGCAACTGAAAATCACACCCATCATTTAGAAGAAATCTATTGACCTGATCAACGTCCATCTCAGAAAGAGCATCTTTGAGCTCATGCTCTTCTCCCACGACATTCATACCACGATCGGACCTTATAAGACGTACTGGACCACGAATTGACAAGAAGCGACGATGATCATTTATAAACCAAATTGTATCTAAAGAGTCTACTACATTCTAAATGCACCCCTCTTCAAGTCAGACATGTAAAAATAACACCATATTGTAGAATAGTTTCTTTCTAGCTTCCCTTACAATAATGGTCCAACGTAATCTACACAAGAATAAGTGAATGTAGGTGCTGGTTCAACTCTATCAGAAGGTAAGTCGGCCATCTTCTGATCCTGCAAAGAGCCTCTGAGTTTACGACAAACTAAGCAACGAGATATCATGTATGAAACATCAGAGCTGCATCCCAACATCCAAAAACCATTTAACCGGAGTTCACTTACAGTCATCTAACGACCCGGATGCTTAACTCGCTTATGGTAATGCTTAAGAACTAGATTGGTGATATTACTCTTCCTAGGTAAGATGACCGAGTGCTTCTTACTTAAAGTATACTGTGAAATTTGAAAGACGCCCGCCAACTCTTATGATATATTCTCCATCAATATATGGATCTAGCTCAAAAATAGGAGGCTGTGAGATTGATTAGAGTCTTTGCTCTTGGGCACGACTGCTACATAAGACAACAATTCATACTCATTGTGAAACCTATCTCTTAATGCGAACGTTATGATCTCCATGTCAGCTCTGTGAACCTCTGCTACCTGAACTGGCAGATAATCATTTAGCTCCAATTTCACATCATCTTTAGACAATATGTTGTGACACCATTTTATGAATCTTTGGACAAGCATGTTTTTGAACCTAAGACAAACCGCGATTGCTGTCTTGGTACGATTCCTCTTTGAAAAATCAACAATTCGTTTAAGAATACTAGGTATAAGGCATGCGACATTGGAAGCATGTACCAAGGGCTTCTTAACTTCTTGATCATTTGGAGATAAGTTTTTAATATCGGAGTCGTCATTCAGAGCTGGTATATTAGGCTCGCATAAGAATTTTGGACCCTTGGACCAAGTAGACACCAACAGTTCATGGGAATAGGCACCCCCATATGCAATGTCAGCTGGGTTATCAGCGATTTTTACAAATCTCCATTGCTTTGGTTCCGTATGGTCCCTTATGTCCTGATCTATATTGGCAACAAACACGTGGAATCCACGGACGTCATTTGATATATAATCTAATACTACACTCTGTCCAATACAAATTCTCAATATGATCCATATCTAGTTCAAGCTGAAACAAGTTACTGACTTTGACTAAAACAACAGCCGCATTAAGTTCTAGACTGGGTATTGTTACATGTTTCAAGGTTGTAACTCGTGATTTGCCAAACAATAACGAACAGTGTGCACGATTTTCAGAGTATATTAATCTTTGATGTGAACATTGGCTATAACCCTTGGTGCTAACATTTGAGAAGTTATGCAATTCAGATCGGACAATGCTACCGAAGTTCAACACACCTTTGGACTCGTAAAGTGTGCAACTGAAGTAGTTCGTTCCTCCACCTCTCTTACATGGGCTTGCAATCACCAGGAAATGAGCTGTCCCAGTCAGTTTGATTTATACACATTTATAATAACAATAATAATAATAATAATAATAATAATAATAATAATAATAATAATAACCATTTATTTATTTCATGAAGGTAAGCACATTCAGTGAAAGTACATACATAACACTTGTTTACAATGTGGCCTCCAAACAGCAAATAAAACAATAAAACAAGAAAGAAAGAAAAATATATATACATGTAGATGAAAAAAGGCACATGTATCAATCATTTGTTGGAGTGCCTGCTTCCTTATAAGAACGACAGGTGCCAGAAAACCAAGGGGGTAATAAACAGAGCTCAAAATTGACAAAACACCACGTCGAGAGAATGGTAAATTCTTCATAATAATGCAAGACTGAAAAGTGTCGGATTCCACACACCATTGGATGTCCAGAGCCCGTTTAATAGGCAAATCATCTCGTAGTAAATCAACATTCTCAAGCCACTTGATCTATCATCAACAGGTATCTGATTTAGCACTTCCTTCGAACTGGACAGAAAGTTATGCAAATGCTAACCACCCTTTCTACACATTTGTTTACACCAATATATGATACTGATATCGTCATCAACAGAAGAAAACGACCATTTGCTGAATTTGACATGTGACGGCTACAGCTTCCTTTTTAAACCTACAAAGAACTCCAGTCAAGTTACCCGTTAGATAAAGACCCTGGAGTAAATGAATATTTAAAGATTTGTTATTAGACTGTGCACTGAAGTCAAATACCACCCTAATCTTGTCAGGTTTGTGTGGGTGGTACACACCGTCGTGTGGTATGTATCATACTATTCCATCCTTGCGTTATCGTCGATTTTCTCGGCATGCCCGTTCCTTATCATGTCCTCAATGAACGAAGTGTACAAGGATCGGTACAAGTTGTCTATGGTAAAGCTTGTCCGCAGCTGTCCAAGGCGATGCACAGCTAATGGATTATTGTCTGGTAAGTTGGGAACACCACCTCTAAACGGTAATATAACCTAATAATGTCCATTTGTCATTGGAAAACCTTTTTGTTACAGGCAAATAAATTGTTGGTCTTCTCGAGAAAGAGAGGCCTTGTTATATCTAATACATTAACTAAAGTCTAGCTCCATCATTCTCGCAATCTCACGTGGGTTTACAAGCGCTTTAACGCAGTTTCGGATGCACACCAGTGTATTAATAGGGCCAACAACCAAGCCAGGAGGGACCAATCTAATCATTACAGTAGTGAGCACTATCGGAGCTCACGATACCTACAATACCCCAACCCAAATATGTCCTCTTGGCATAAAGACAATGGTCAACTGGAGCGATACGCTCGCGTGGAAGAAGGGCTCTTGAACAATCATAGCCGATAAGACGGTATACTTCGCAATCACTGACAGGCATTAGCTTGTCCGCAAAATACTTTCAATACGGTCGTTTCTTAGCAATCTGGGGAGACGGAATGTGTGATCTATTGACGGGCATGAAACTCCTAGTATTAGCATTAGGAATATCTAATGCAAATTACTGTCAAACCCGCGAACAACCAAGTTCTTGATTCTTTCGCTGGAAATAGCGCGATTGTATCATGTTTAGTAGAAAGGAGAAGCTTTACCACTGTGCCAGAAACACCAATATCTTGACATGTATGATTAAGAATAAAGGTAGTTTCAGACTGTTTGTCGAGAAGCGCATACGCTAGCTTTTCCTAGTTAGGATTGTGTATCTGAGACACATACACTGGTATTATCATGAAACATTCGAGACACGATCCAGTATTGGTTCGATAGCTGCTCAGCTAGCAAGCACAAATGGGGCCCATATGGGCTGAACTTGGGCAAACCCTATGTTGGTTACCGATGTGGGACACATTTTAAACCATATTAGAAATATTTGTCCTTGTTGTGCCCACATAGGACCACCAAGTTCTTGATTCTTTCGCTGGAAATAGCGCGATTGTATCATGTTTAGTAGAAAGGAGAAGCTTTACCACTGTGCCAGAAACACCAATATCTTGACATGTATGATTAAGAATAAAGGTAGTTTCAGACTGTTTGTCGAGAAGCGCATACGCTAGCTTTTCCTAGTTAGGATTGTGTATCTGAGACACATACACTGGTATTATCATGAAACATTCGAGACACGATCCAGTATTGGTTCGATAGCTGCTCAGCTAGCAAGCACAAATGGGGCCCATATGGGCTGAACTTGGGCAAACCCTATGTTGGTTACCGATGTGGGACACATTTTAAAACCATATTAGAAATATTTGTCCTTGTTGTGCCCACATAGGACCCATGACAAAGTAACCTTTCATAAATATATAAAGTCTACGTTGAAAAAATAAAAGCTAGTCTTTTTTCTGTAATTGTATGATTTTTAGTTTTTAAATATTATATTTGCACATTGAAAGACGTGTGTTGGTAGTGTACGTGTGTGTGTGTGTACATGATTGTGTGTATGTGTGTGTTGTGTGTGTGTGTGTGTGTGTTGGTGGTGTGCACTTCTGGGTGCTGTGGGGCTCGTTTTGGGGAGACTGCGTTTTTGGTACGTGGCTTTCCCTGTTTGATATTATTTTTGTTTTTTTGGTTACTAATGTGGGACCGATTTTTGCCATTATAGGACCCACGTGGGACCTATATGAAATAAATACTTCCTTCTTAAACTTTATAAAATACGATATACATTGAAAGTTTTTAAAAGCTGATATTTTTAGTTATTTTAGGAATGTTCTTTTATAATTGCAATGCTTCCGCACTGTAAGTCCTGTGTTGATTACACATGTAGGACCCATATAGGACCCACATGAGACCTATATGAAGAAAGTTTGTTGTTTAAAAGTATAATTAAGATACAATATACCTTGACAGATGATAAAAGCTGATCTAAATTTTATGATCTACATGTAGAGTCTAGTTCTTTGATATAATTGTACATATTTAATTTGTATATTATTGAAAGCTGTGAGTTGATTATCCATGTGGGGCCCATTTTGGACCCATATTAGAAGGTTTTGCCCTTGATGTGTTGACGAATAGTCTGTCTTAAAATAAATAAAATACGATGTTCGGTTAAAAGATGATAAATAAAAGATATTTTTCTGTATTTTTGTATGAATATATGTGTGTACATTAAAAGTCCTGAATATCATAGTGAATCCATGTGTTTGCCCATATGAGACCTACATGGGACCAGTGAGGGAATTTTTTTAAACAGATAAATTGAACACGATCACAGTCAAATCTTGTCATTGTATTTCAGAAATGTTCAACCTAAATTATCAGGTTGGTGCCATTAGTGTGCATACATGTGTTTACATTTTAAACAGTAATTACTCAACACTGTCTGATATTGGATCCATATTGTTTCAGGAGGGAAATTATAGGTTTTGCTTCTATAACATGAGCTGATTATTTTATTTAAAAAACCGTGCATATCTCTATGCGTAAGGCTTCGTTTACATACAACAAGTTTCTTGTACAAGACATTAAAGATAAGTCAAAGTTATGACTTGTACAAGAAATATTTCTGCACAAGATCTAGCAAGAATTGCTTTGACAATTAATCACAAAATAGCGGGAAGATGTCTTTAGCACTTAATAGTGTCTAGCATGCAGACGAGTTTCTGAATTTTTTAAGAAAATATGAAATTAATAGATTATGTTTTAAAAGAAATGCATTAAGACTTGTCTTATCGAGAAAAATCCTTAATTGAATGACCAATACATGAAATGGCTTTTGAATTTCATCTTAAAAACTCTCTTTTTTGTTCAGTGTGATAGAACCTTTGCACTTTATCATATAAATGGTCCCTTTTTCGGTAAAAATGATCAGTTGGTCATCTTTATCCTTTGATTAGCCATTGTGTACAAAAATTTAAAAACATGTACCTGAATTACCTTTCCCACATATGTTTTTCCCATTAAACACTTCTTATCAGTAATTTGACAGCCAAGAAATTGTGAAAAAATAGAACAGGCTCTATTCCCATGCAAGAAAATTATCACATATTATGTCACATAAATTCTGACAAAAGTTGCTCAAATGTGGGTGTTTACATATGAAAAATTCTTGTACAAGACATATATAGTTCTTATCTTAATGTCTTGTACAAGACACTTGGAAGGTATAAACCCCCCGCTAAGTATACCTAGGTGATAAACTGAAGATTTTTCAATTCTATGCACAATTGCGATGACTGAAGGTTGATGTTATTCAAAGCTGCGGTACTGGTCAAGTTCAGAAGGATGTCATAAATCAGAAAGTATGTATCTCAGGTCATACTTATAGCACTATGAACACGCATTTTGGTGGATTGAAATGTATATTAATGCTTCCCATTTTGCTTTCAAATTATTACACATACTTTAATTAGTGTCAAGTTAACTTCATGTATAATGGTTAATACTTAATTCTAACACTATTGACAGATGCTTCGTATTTTATCAATCTAATTAGATTACTACATTTGTATATATCTGAACTCCAAATTGTGATATATGATCCGGTGAATCACTTGAAATTTCCGAAATTATGTATGCTCATGTTTGTAACTATCAATCCTTTCTTATTTCATCAAGCATGTGATGCCCAGTTCCTGACACTGCTCGAAAAGATCATCGAGGAGCAAAAGGAGCAGCGACGACTCCTACAGCTATTTCTTACAAGGGGACCAGTAGTTGAGGAAAATAGTTTATCACCTCTAGAAGAGGTTTCTTTCCCCCATTACAACGGTGGAAGACATGGACTCCTTTTATGAATTACTGAAGGAGTCTGACAAATATTCATGTGTGGTGAGCATAATTGAGATTAAGTTACTTATTTTGTACAAACTTATTTGTTTCGTCCTAGAGGAATGGTTTAAAAAGCCGCGTGTGAATTGAAAACTAGATTTAAGAGTTATTACTATCTTTATTGTACATTATATTCACCATCGTCAATTGATGCCATTATTATACTAAAGAACCTAACACTTCCTTTTTCTGATTCTTTTGATGTTTTCATTTCGTATCATATGTTTACAGAGGAGTAATCTCTTTTTGTATACTCCAATGTTTTATGTTTATCTTGCATTTTGAAATTATCATCACACTTTGAGATTCAGACATAGTGATTCAAGTGAAAAGATTATTTATTACAAATCAAGTCAGAGCTATAAATTCATGTGTTAACAAGCATATATTGAATGAAATAAGGTTAGCGGCTTCTAGTCAAAGTTATTACTATTGTTTTGTATTTTTTTATAAAATGAGTATACCATTTTGTTCTATGCAGACTAATCAGACTGTCAGTGCATCATGACATTGAAGTCTGTGACGGATGATTTTATTTTCAAAAAGTTTGTTTATGTCAAACTCATGCTCATTACTATTTAGCTGACCAGTAAACAAATAATTTTAATTGCAGAATGTGTGTTATTCAGACATTATAACAAGATACATGTTTTATACAAGAATAAAGTCCCACATAGACCACATTTTAGGTCAATGTTACAGTGCATAATTGTATTTTAATTAAATTTTGTTGTGTAAAACGGACTTAAAGCCTTTAAGTAGGGCAAATATTTCAAAACTGTCTAGTGTTTTTAGACTGTCTAGTATTTTTTATATTTCATTTTAAGGTAACCTTTAAAACATACTTTTTTTCCTTTGCGTAATTATTTTGCAGCCATTGCTAACATTTGAGAGTAATTTTGTGTGGTCAAATGTTAGTAGGAAGAACTATGTATAATCCTATCATAGGCCTTATAAACACGTTTTACTTTTATGTAAATAATACCTTGTTGCTAAAATTTCAAACAATTAAGAACCACTATAAATAAGCCAGGTGTATAAGTTTGTATAACTATGAATGCATAGTAGTGTGTGCTGTCTATGGTCTGCTATTGTTACAAACTGTCATTTTGTCAGGTGGCATAATGAAATGTTTTGTAATAAATTATCTGTTTTAAAAATGCTATTAAGTAGTTTGTTAGAATCTACCTTAATATCACCTTTAGACACTGTGTCCCTGTGTCCCTTTCAATAGAATAATAAAGCACATATACAATTACATATACATTTATATTTATTCTTTAAATCTTGATACAGTGGCGCTCACGTTTTTGTTCCGTTTTTCGGCAGGAAAACGCGAGCAGCGCCCGTTTTTCGCCCGTTTACCGAACGGGGCGTTTTTCGGCCCGCACCGTTTAAAAAAACGCGTTTTTCTGCCCGCCCCGTGAAAAAAAACGGCTGGTTGCACTGCACATGCGTGAAAAGCGAGTTCCTGCGTTTTTTCCCGTTTTTTTACCGGAGTATCAAATGCGCATGCGTGAAAAGCGAGTTCCTCCGTTTTTCGCCGTTTTTCTCCGGGGTAGCAAATGCGCATGCGCCACATGTGTTTTTCTTCACTGTTTTAATTTTTTGTAAAATTATGCCTATCCGTTCAAACTATTAAAAATCGCGAGTATAATTATAGATGTTAAGTTTATAATGTGGTCCGATTAAGATTGTTTTTTTTTTGTTTCTTATTTTCAAAAACAAAGTATAACTACCACCAACCTGTTAGATCATTACTTCCGCGTTTTCATCAGAACATAAAATAAGCGGGTACATATCCGACAAGATGGAGAGCGAGGGGAAGGCCTTGTGATAGATAGAATAATTTAGCACCTCCACTGTCCCTATTATGTTACTATGAAAAATCTATAACCAGTAGATATACATTTAATTAAATTAAACCTGCTCGATCATATGATTTCAGTTATCAAAACAAAACTATAACATCGGCAGTTGAGAATATTCATGGCCATGCTTCTGGTTCAATTAACATAGATTCTTTAATTTGTCCATGTACAAAATTTCCATATTCTTGTTCACAACTTAATCGCTCTCGAGACTAACTACTATAGGAATCGCTTTTGTCAGACTTTTCATATCCTGATAAATTGCAAAACGTATAGTAATATCACGGACCTATATACACATATAGTGTATATAGGTCCGTGGTAATATATTTAGGAAATAGATTTCACTTTTGAGTGATATACAGGTAAGTATATCACTGCGGGGTGTGTAAATGCGTAGTAATCTAATTACGAAGGCCTGAGTGATTAATTTCGAAGCATCTACCAACACACAGTGATATAATAACCGGTATATCACTTAAAAATAAAATCTATTTCCACTCTAAACCGTTAATCTAAACAAAAACATGTTCGATGGGGTACTATTTGCTGCATTTTCATGAAGTCGCTGTCTTGAAAGTTGTAGTTTTGCGTGCATTCCATGCATTTCGTGAAATTTTGGCTGTTCTTTTTTACTTCTCAAAAAAGCGCTATACGTCTTATTTTTGTTGTGTCTGATATTGCTGGCGATACCGGAAGTGTAGAAAATTTTACTGCAATTCTTTTTACATCACGTGAATTCATTAACAACAATACCAATCCTAGCGTATTAGCACAGGCACACTCGTAGATTTCGTGTGAAAATTACAAGGGAGGTAATTTCAGCAGTCAAAAATAGTTCCGGACCCCTAGCGTGATATACTTAATAGTTTTATCACGCTCGAATCCTTCTTTGTGTATATAGGAGAAATTTCCAATCGTGTTAGAATATGAGTTATACTAACACAAGTGGCATAAACATAATAAGGTTGTTTATTATTTTACGATAAAATGCAGTACTTTTATCAAAGGCCGGCAAGGTGCCAAAAAGGAAGTATTTGCAAGACGTATGTAAACAACCTGTCCAATTGCATTTTGTGTTTTCAAGTTACAATGATGTACTGCTACAAGTTGAATATAGACGTGCAAGAAAAAATTGTAATAATAAATATGTGCCATCATTTCATCGTTTATTCTAAAATGATTCATGGTTTTGTCTCTATGTACAAAGAATTGAAAAATTATGCTATATTAAATCATAAACAATGCAGGAACCGATATGCTGTAAACATTACGTCATATTGCACCGCATGACGTTAAATGAGTGTTCGCATAGAAAACACTTTGCATTTATTAACCTTTTGAAATATCTGGTCATGTTAGAATCAAAATATCATCCTTCGCAGCTTTGTAATAGTCTTATAAACAATTATCTGTCGTACTGATGCGCTGTTAAAAATGGTTAATTACTGTGTATTAGTGCTCCAATTCATTGTTTTTTAAAGATGAACACCGCTAGAACGGATGTTATTTCATAAATAAAATAGTTATTTGTTCAAATGCAAAAAAAAAAATCACTTGTGCTATGTACTCATTTTTTAAAAATTACTAAGCATTTGAACTCCTGTGTTTTATTCAACAACAAATACAGGGACACATTATTACTTCATAAATAAAATTTACTTTGAAGTATTCACACTTCCTTCGGCAAAGTCATTAAATTCTATTTGTTAACAATTGAATTATATACCGGCAGTTATTAGTTACTGTCTGTCATTGCCGTGACAAAAAAAGCACGCAGCTAAGAAATGACAGAGAAATTGCAGCTTTTCGCTTACTTGAAAATACCACCGTACGGGGTGTAACCATACCGGTATGTATCGCATCTCAAGGAAATTGCAATATACCGGTCTTATCGCGCACCCCTACTCATTGCACATGTTACAGATGGACTGCCTATTTTACTTGCCATAAGGATACTTCTTCCTTAATTTGGCATTAAAGTGATCAAACCCATGACTCTTGTATTGATGCAAACACGCAATTACTGCCCCATAGCAGCTCTACCATTTAGCTAAAACTAGAATTAAGGCAAGTATTACTTTTAACTTTGGATTTTATCTCAAGGCATTTAAACGAAGGCAGTGGTAAGGTAGCCGGATACAGCTTCATAGACTTTGTATAACTGTGAAAAATAATCGATCAAGTGGAACACGCCAGTAGTTACTGTGAAATAGGTCCCGAACAAATGAGGGAGAAAAGAATGGATAAACACACCATAGTCAAAGCGGCAACTATAACAATGCCCCACACCCCCCACCTCAAGGTAGCATAATAAAATAGAACTATCACTGAAGGTAATGAATACCCCCAAAAAACCCATCTCTGAACGCCATACTGACACAGTATTCTTAATTATATCACATTTGATGCTTATAATTGGACTATGCACAATGACTGTAGGCATGCTATTTATCTCTTCTGTGTATCATTATTTTGACCAGAGGGTTAAGAAAATCAGAGTGCACAATATTTAATTATCTTAAACACCTGTCACCTTGACGTAGTGACCCAAAACATTGACCAAGTCCAACAAGGCATGATATTTATTACTTTGTGAAATATCATTAATTTGTGATAAGGGGTTTTGGAGATAGAGTGCAAAATATTTTACTATCAAAAGCCCGTTAATGTGACCTTTGACCTAGTTACCAGAAATATGGACCATGCACATCAAGGCATGGAATGTATCATTTCTGAGAATAATAATTTAATTCTAACCAAGAGTTTTTCAGGGATTGAGTTCCGTAAGCCTACGGATAGACGGACAGACAGTCAAGCTGAATCCAGTATACCCACTTACACTTTGTGCAACGGGGGGTATAGAAACATTTCCGCAGGTCGAGACATTGGTAAATTGTTTTGAAGGTGACTGAATAAAAATTAGCCACTACAATAAACAGTCCTTTTCTTTCAGTTTTTCCTATTTTTTATTTTTGTTTTTCATACACAAGAATATTATGACTGAAAGCTGCAATGAAGATTCATTCTTCAAGAGAACTGAGTTCCATTTAAGTTGCTCATCTGAGCAACCAATAACATTGTTATTAATGTCACTGTCGTACTCTAGATCTGTAGTAACCAAAACTGTATGTACTGCAGTACTAAATAGTATTCTATTAAATTGCTAAAGCACTGCATTTCTGCATTGTCCAAATCAATTCAAAATCTCTCGATGCATTAAAAAGTTACAACCTGAAAAAATTGAAAAAAGTTCTCATGCGTCCATTTGTTATCAAAGTGCGACCTTGATATTTGAGCTTGCATTCACCATGCTGTGATTACAATTATATATATAAATTACTAAGGTTATTTCGCATGCTATATTCTTCATCACCAGCTACTGTTCTAGAGTTTCAATGACTTCTCTTATAAGAACAAAAATTCACAGCTAGCGTAGCATTATCACTTCAGCAGCAACTTGGGATTGTATCCAATATGGATGTTGTCTGGCCAAATGATGTTTCTTGTGAGCTATCAATTTGCTGATTTTACTGTTGTTCTTTCCTTATCTTCATCTTCAAAAAATCAATGTACATGAATTCCAAATATGAGTAAACTCAGCAAAGTTCTTCTTTAATGTTAACTGCATGTTGTCAATACATCAAGTGTTCCATTGTCTCACCTCAATTATCAATTCTTTTCATTTGATGCTTTTGTTTTCCTGTTTTGTTTATTCCGTTGAAACTGAAAAATCTACTTTTATGAATATGATGTCAAGTCTCATCACCAAGGTAATATGATGAATAAAAAAAGAACTTCATCTTCTAAACTGATACAGCCATCTGGATCACCACAGAATCCTTCAGTTAACAATTGCAATGATAGACTGTTTTCTGTTGTTTTCATATCTTGGTCTATTGAACTTCCTTCATCACTGCATGTACATGACGCTTTTTTCTACAATAAATTAAGAAGAAAAATTATCAATTGCATTTTGTTTTAAGTCTTACAACTAATAACTGATACACATACTGAAAATTTACTGACTGAATAGTTAACAGTGCAGGTCATGATCAGACTACATGATTATGATCTGCACAAGAGGCAAAAGTGTAAGCAAATTGCTAAAAACTAAACTAGATGCCCACGTGCAACATGTCATCCCTGCCAGCTGTCAAAAGGACTAACTCCTTACCAAATAGAGATAGGTCAAAATTCACCAAAATATTGGATGTAACATGCATGTTGTACCACATAAAGGTAGTCTTGATTTTTCTCTACGGCGAGTAATAAAAATGTTACAATATAAGCTATTTATAGTAAAACAAAGGGAAGAAATTCTAAAAACAAAGGAAGCTCATGGTGGTGAACATTTTTGCAAGGTAACATCAAAATCCCTCCATACATGAAGAGGAAATGCTGTGGACAAAGATATTTTTGAATTTGACCTTTAACCTCTAAGTGTGACCTTGACCTTAGACCTAGGGACCTGGTTCTTGCACATGACACTAAGTCTCATGGTGGTGAACATTTGTGCCAAGTAACATCAAAATCCTTTCATGCATAAAGAAGAAATGCTCCGAACAGTCATTCTTGAGTTTGACCTTTAACCTCTAAGTGTGACCTTGACCTTAGACCTAGGGACCTGGTTCTTGCACATGACAATCCGTCTCTTGATGGTGAACATTTGTGAAAATTAACATCAAAATCCTTTCATGCATGAAGAAGAAATGCCCCGGACAGTCATTCTTGAGTTTGACCTTTAACCTCTAAGTGTGACCTTGACTTTAGACTTAGGGACCTGGTTCTTGCGCATGGCAGTACGTCTCATGATGTTGAACATTTGTGCCAAGTAATTTAATAATCCTTTGATCCATGGATAAGTTACAGCCGAGTCAAACTAAATTCAGACAGACGCAAGCTCGCTCACAAGGACACACGCATGCACATGTATAGACCGAACCATTATTTGGACACCTATATTGAGCTTTCGTAAGCTGCTTGGCAAAAATGGTTATGATGTTTAACAAATATGTTGACCCAGGAATCAAAATGTACAGGATTTACAGTAGGTTGTCTATGTAGTGTATTAGGATTTGTTTAATGCAACGTAATTTATCAAACTTGTAATGTTTGCTAAATATAAAATATTTTTAAGCTAAAATGAATTAGTATGAACTAATGACTGTTCGAGCTGAAGGCTGATTCTGGCTGCCTGGCCATCATTTTGAAGTAAAATCTTTTATTTTGTGTGATTTATTGTTAAATGTCTTAATATTATTAAACTCCCTAAATGACAGATGTAATATCACAGATCTATAAACCTTGAGCAGCATTTTATAGATTCAAATCAAAATACTCTGTGTTTAAACTTTGTGTACTTAGTGAAATCCTAGACATTTCTAATTCTTTGAGACTCTTAAACATATCTGGACTTAAATTGCCTGAATGATTGAACTGTTATTTAAATAAAAAAGATTGTCATATTTTACATAGTGTCTAACTTGGAACTCATTAAAAAGACTTTACTACTTGATATCTGATATTTACTCAAAATTTCCCATAGAACAACACTTCTTCAGTTTAGTTTTTAAACTTCCAAAAATGATTTTCAGTCAGAAACTTCCAATTTGAAAAATAATTCTACAATTCCAACTATGGTTCAATCAATTGATTATGAAATACAGCTGTTAAATGCATTTCAATAAAACTGAACAAATGGTGCGAATATAAAATAAAGCGTCCCGCTGACCAATAGTTCTTCAGTATAGCCTGAATTTTGACCTTGAATATTGAATAACTATAAGTATAAACTAAACTAATTATAGTAAGATCTCAGTAAAACCATGGTTCAGTGCTCAAAATTGAGACTATAGTGTACTTTATGGCCCCTCTGACATATCTATGTTATGTAATCTTACATAACATACTGATAAGGGAGAAATTGAAGCAAAGGTTTAAGTACTGCCTAAGGCAATAAAACAACTTGAATAGGCTGTGGATTAATGAGGGACCAGCTTCATTTCTTAAAACAAGAGAATAAGATTAATTGTTACAATGAATAATGTACAGACCACTTTTTTCTACTAGTGTTTTAATGAAAATGACAGCTATCAGAACTGCAGCATTTTGTTGAAAATCCCAAGTTCTTTAATAATACCAGACATTAATTTCTGCCTTTCTGATTCAAATGCAGAAAATGATAAAAATATTTCACTTTTAAAATTGTGATCTTTTCAACAGTGCACACTATTGGCAAATAAGTATTGTTTAATCATCAACATACCATCAAGTCCAAAATGTACAGGGTAACTGCATGTATATTGAATTTAGGGGGTTAAAAGCTGTGGACAACACACAAAGTTAAGGAAACCTAAAGCAATATGCAATAAGACCATCACTTAAATAAAGACTGTTTCAGAAAATATCAAGTATATTATTGGTCATATTGGTACATTAACCTAATACCACTGGCACTGGACACTAAATCAATAGAAAAGTAAAGGACATACACTGGTAACTTTGTTTATAACAAACTCATTGGTACCATATCATTATCCGGAGTTTAATGTTATATCCATATAACATTTTCATAAGAAAAGTAAAATAAAGAAAGAATCTCGGGCAGAGAAAATATATTCCTTATATCCTGATTTCGCTATATCCACAGTCTTACATACAAATTTTACTATAAATCAAATATCATTTCTTAATAAAATATCATAAAAACCAGAATACACAAAATTTAATAAACAGTTTTAAGAAAAACATGTAGCACTGATTTCTGTGAATGCTCTTTAAGAATGGTGTTGATTATCGGTAATGTTATTTTACATTGAAAGGAAGAGTCACCCCAAAAGTTCCTGTCTGGCCGGTCAGGGAGAGAGGGATAACATGTACATGACGCCATGCAATCCTTCTACAATTGGCTTCCTTCCATCATTTCGAAAACAACTTTCAGTATAGCATCGCCCCTACTTAAAGGACCAACCATTTCTGACTTTTGTAACACTTTCTTAAAGCACATTTACCTGCCGAACTCTATACTTTAACACCAGACACTGGTCAGTCAGGACTATATAGATGCATACGTTAACCATTATTTAACTAGCTGTCGGTTCAGCAACCGGCCAATCAGATCTAACCACTGCTGGGATTCAAAACTTTGACCCTCACCCTACCCCCAAGGCAGATGCCACTATACCAAAAGTGACAGTATGTATGCATTGGCAAAGTGGGCGGGGAGGGGGCGGGTTAGAGAACCAGACCTTTTCATTCTAACATGTGGGAGCAATTGAAATTGCAAGTGAAAATCTGTCAGACACTTTTCACCCATGTACAGCTATTTCATTGTTTATCCAAGGTCGGAATAGAAAAACTTGCTACAGTAAAGTTATCTGCTTTCATATTAAAAAAATTATATGATGAAAATTTGATTTAAATTGCTTCTTAGAAGGACGCTTGTTGGTAAACAGAGAAGTAACTTTTACATGTTTCATTAACCCTTAAGTCCCTGTCTCAAAAATGCATGGTTATTTCATTGTCGATATATACCAACAAAAATGCTTTAAATTTGCATTTGTGCATATAAATGTTAAATACTGCAATGTACAGCTGTTTCCCTTCCTCAGTAACCAACACGCCAGTTTCACAGTGTCCTAGCGTACAGTAAGCCGAAACGGAAGTTGCTGATCTGTACGCTGATGATCAGTTAGTTGTTGGCACAAATTCAGGCCACCACGGTCTAGATTTTGTATTGAAAGTTTATTTAAATCGTCTTTTTTGAAGGAGATATTTTTTGGGGTAGGTGTACCAGTTATTTATACTTTTATTGTGACCATCTTTGCTTCAAGTAAGGTGTATTATACTTGCAATCGGCCTTCGTTCCCAGTTTGATCACTGTCAAATTGACGAAACGGCCAGAAAAATTTGACTTTGTGTTCGCATATTTCATTGTATATATAGTTTCTGGTCTATAATTGTGTCGGCGTGGAAGAAAAAACTATTTTTCTGACTCGTAGACTTCCTTGAATCGAGATTGAATGACTTGATGCAGAAAAAATAATTGTTTTGTTCCGTCACCGAAAGTGACCCGACTGTACGCCTACTTGCAACTGTACACAATCGTTAGTTGTGCAGAAGAATAAAAAAATCTGTACGCTTAGTTGTCGAAATAATATAACATTTCTGATAAACTTAGTGTTTGATAAAACATGTATCATTTACATTTATGAACGATAACAAGTAGAAATTAATGTTATTTCTGCTATGGTTTCCACGTTTCAAAAAGCAGCTACTAGTTGCATTTTTTCCACTTCAAGTAGTTTTTCATGTAGATCGGGCCTGTTCAAGACGATTTAATGTATGTCCGGGTCCGTATTTGCATCCTTACTATAGATGAAACAGGAAATACTAGTTTTGAACTGGGTCCTAATATATATTTACATTAGAACCAAGCTTTGAACAATGAAAGCCGTTTTGAAAATCAATCTATGTTCGTGTTAGCCACGCTGATATTTTGTGTCAAGAAAAGAGCTAAAAAATTCTAGTGGCACTGAAATAATTGAACAATACTTTGTCGAATAATTAGATTTGTCTTTACTTTGTACTTATTGTGAATCAATAATTGACAGGCACCATATTCGCAGAAACTGGCTGGACCCACTATTTTCTCTGTGTTATATTATTATCAACAGCAAAAAATAGATAGATTTTATGTGATTGCTTACAATTTCATTTTTGTCTTTTTAGGTTTGCCCCCAGAATATGTTATATTGGTAAAGAATGACCGTCGGTCGAAATTGACATACGAGGACCATGTGGACTACCCATCAATTGATAGAAATTAACATATCCTGGCATTCAGATTTATGTATGGTTACAATCATGTTTAAACGGATGAATGGGTGACCTTTTTTTCGTTGTATGATTGGCATACATTATGCAAGTAACCAGGTGTCCAAAGAACAGGCTACTTAGCATTGATTGGCATTTAAGCAATTGATAGTAAGACAGGACATTGTACAAATCCATCATGAAACGGACGAAGCTGCAATCATATATCCGTCATCATATTACCTGCAAGCATACATTGTGTTGGACGAGCAATATGTACCGGCACAGAAATGACATGCGGGAAGGAGCTGAATCATAATATGTTTATAGATATAAAATTTCAGAGACAAAATTCATGATAATGGTGCATCAATATTGAGTGACAAGTTAATGCAAAACTGTGACAAAATCCCATGCACATGCTAAACAGTATCCTGAAAATATTGTTACCAAACAAGGAACACAATGGGAATATAAGAATTTATTGTTCTAAATTTTCTATAACTGTTTAAAGGTGGTCAATTACTTTTAAGCAACATTTTATGACAATTTTTACTTTTTGTTTATTCTGTTAGAGATGAATTCAATGAACAAAAGACCCATTACATTGAGTTAGATCCCTATCAGAAATTTACATTTTATTAACTTTTATGAAATTTTGTTATTACTCCCTTTAATATGAAAGTATTTAAAACGTTGAGTATTTCTTTTTTATTTCAATATAATTTCTACTTTTACATTTGAATTGGACAGATTTACAAATATCTTAACATTCTAAACCAAAATGCAAGTTTTAAACCTACGTGTAGGTTCTGAATTGATTTATTTCCAACCTATCTTGGGTGCACACCCAAGATAGGTAAAGGAAGGTAATAATATCTTTTCAAACTTTAATTTCTAGTGAATTCCATCTAAATATATAATATTTAATGCAAATATTTCACAAATATAATATAATAGCTCTTATATTTATATCTTTCTGCAGGCAAAGTGTGTGTATCAAATTTTACTTATGATAAAATAACTGTCTTGGTTGGGCAACCAGGATAGGGAAATCAAATTTTAAAAATACCTCCAGTGAAAGTCTTACTTGAATTAAGCGCTAAGTGAACATAAATAAGTGTAAATGATCAGATGTTAAAGTTTCAAACAAATCTATTACATGGTCAAATTCCAATTATAAACCTTTAATATTTCTTTTGTATTTGTTTAACAAAGTTGCAATACATATATGCTATAATCATTGCAAGTGTTCAGCATTGAATAAGAAGTCAACAGAAACACTCAAATGGCTATCAATCGCTCTTTAAATGAGGAGACATTCATTTTGTTTTTTACATGTATAAACAGAGGAATTTTGGATCAGTGACGAATGAGTGGTGGTTAATAAAGAGCATAATAAAATAATATCAAGTTTTTTGTATCGTTAGGTGGTTGTGTTCTTCCTATTCTATCCAGCAGTGCTAATGAATACTGTTCACTGCCTTAACAGCAATTTAACATGGCCATAATCATAATTGCAACACATTGACAGTATGTACATGTACAAAAGTCCAATGGTTTTGAAATGAAAAACCGCCGTCCAATATCCATAAATGGCGTCTGGTTTATACCAACAGAATCTGGTCTTTCACATTCAGTTTATATGGCAAAACTTAGAGAAAGAGTAGAAATCGGTGTCATAAAGACAGAAAAGCTAAGTCCTGTGTATTACCCAGTATCGTTTGTAATGCTGTCTGCGCTGAATTCTTTGACAGAAAGCTGAGTTTCGGTGTATCTTTCCACTTAGATCTACTACATGTATAGAAATAACAGTGATCAAGTGCAACTTAGTCAATTGTATGTGTACACTTATCGACCATTACTGCCTAAATTTGATTATTTCAGAATTCTGTAAAACATTTTGCATCAACCTGCAATACCCTTGTCATTTTTGCAGTGGTGTAGCAATAAATGTTTTATCATTCTCCCATTGCAATTGGGAAAAGTCATGATTTTCAGTCTGCATTGGCGTTAGTTTGGATCCTTTGTAGAGTAAACCATGTGTAAAGATGTCATTCGGGTGTCCTAAGTTGGTTGCCCATCCACAGAATGTACGGAACACACCTGTAAAATTTAAGAAAACACATTTCAGGAAACCATTATTTATATACCAGGAAAACAGTGCAAATTTAATTAAAATAAAAGCATGCATTTAATCTACATACAGCTCATTTTTCTCTTGGAATTCTTACTGACTGACGGTATGAGATTGCATTGTTGTTTTCTAACACTCATCTATAGTAAGTATGCATTACAAACCCGGACACATATGAAATTGTCTTTAACGGGCAAGATATACATGAAAAATTACTTGAAGTAGAGAACATTTTCGAAACGTGAAAATCATGAGAGAACATTAATGAAATCTATAAATTTTTTGACAAAACACAGATCTTTAAAGATATTTATAACACTTATAATGGCATATGTAGCCAATCAATGTGACCAATGAATGCGTAATTTGGCTTGTAAACTAGATGCTAGTAAATCGAACATATGATATGGTTTTATTCAATAGAATTCCGAATATTAATGTTTTGAAACTAGTCGTACAGTCTTATATTGAAATGTTGCAACTAGGCGTACAGTGGGGTCACTTTCAGTGATGGAACAAAACAGTTATTTTTTCTGCATCAAGTCATTCAATCTCGATTCAAGGAAGTCTACGAGTCAGAAAAAATACCTTTTTCTTCCAAGCCGACACAATTATAGGCCAGAAACTATATATACAATGAAGTATGCGAACAATTTTCAACAATTTTCTCTGGCCGTTTCGCCAATTTGACAGTGATCAATCTGGGAACGAAGGCCGATTGCAAGTATAATACACCTTACTTGAAGCAAAGATGGTCACAATAAAAGTATAAATAACTGGTACACCTACCCCAAAAATATCTCCTTCAAAAAAGACGATTTAAATAAACTTTCAATACAAAATCTAGACCGTGGTGGCCTGAATTTGTGCCAACAACTAACTGATCATCAGCGTACAGATCAGCAACTTCCGTTTCGGCTTACTGTACGCTAGGACACTGTGAGTTTGAGTCCCCAGAAAGAAAAAAACCTGGCAGTGACGGTCAATTTTTTATAGGCTTTTTTGTCATGTAAGTACTTATGTCGCTTAAAGGGGCACTCCCTACAAAGTACATCTAGCAGATTAAATTCTCGAAACAAAGATTATGTGTTCAATGAACGCAAAATGGTAAATAAATACAATTTCAAAAAAGAACCTATGGCAAAAAATGCCTCATTTTGCCACAATTAATCAGGTAAGGGGACTCATCAGCTGTCATCGCTGGTCTCTATGCATCTATAACTTTTAATAATTATAATAACCAAGAAGTTGACGATCTTTGTTTACCTTGAAACTAGATTGTTTTTATAATAGCTCTATGTTTTCAAAAGTATGACATCACGGCAAAGCCGAGAATAGGTAAAACTGCAAAAATTATCAGCACCCGGATGTGCGAGCTGAGAATTATTTTTATGAAAATTAAGGAAATCGTACATGCACAACTTAAGGACTACGCACCACGTTAGAACAACAAACCACAGTACCAGTAGTACCATGAGTCCTGTACAGGGATACAATTGTTTATGAACTGTTAACCTAAAGTCTATTAAAACCTGACATTTTACCATATACCGGTATCTGACGGTCTGATCATAAAATATAGATATGTAGGTTATATCCCTTACCCGAAAAGACAACAAGAAAATTTGTAAATTTATCATGTTTATATCATTATGCCTCAATGTTTTATCAATGTTTCACGCCCATAATAACACAAACTGAGTTAGCATTCTACTGATTCTGTAACAGCAGCATGTGACCACTGGAATTATACTGTCAGATACTGTAGCCTGGTGTCTATTTTCGTGTTTTCCTTGTGATGAACCTAATGTCCATAACAGTTTGTCAAATACCAAATTATAATTTTCAGCTCTGCATTGTGCAACAGCATTTTCCTGAAGTTGAATTTTTCATACCAGTACTGGTTGAAGTCCTACATCCGGACGCTGTTTAAACATATTTTACGATAACTCTGGTAATTTTTGTATCTAGCAAACTTTTAACAGAAGTAAGTTAGGTCTTCTCCCAAAAGAAAACTTCTAGGAAAAGATCATTTATATATTTTTGCGGCCAGGTAGTGAGGTCACCAAATTGCTTAATTATATTGCCCAACTGTACCATGTATCCGGACAGCATTTTTAAAAGATTTTATTTTTTGTGATGTTAGCTTTTGAATTGTGTAAAATGTTTCAATCATTTGACCCATAAATGAAATTTCATGAAAAAGTTAAACTTGTGATTTTTATTTGCCGGGCCTCACAGAAATATTGAGCATGCACAGTATGTCATTTTCAATTTCCTCTCGACAATGTTAACATGCTTTCAGTGACTAACAAAATAGTGAGATTTCTTGATCAAATTATTAATACTTACATTATACTGTCATTTTGCATTTTGATGATTGAAATCAAGTGTCTGTTTGATCAACAATATATATGACTGTAAATATTAATTAGAAATAATCTATGACTTTGAGTGCTTTATCGGAATTGAAGCATTCCACCGCGAGGCGATGTGCCTGGCGGAATAATTCACTAGGACAAAGCCATAAATCATTTTGATTCTTATTATCTTATAAGCCGAAATGTTTTAAAATGATCGTAACTACTACGGACCTTTTTCAGTTCGGCAGTAATGTGTAAAATTGCATACATAGTGGCTGTTGGAATTCACTCATCTATACAGGCAACCATTCAAAATAACACACTATATTATACAAACTTATTTTAGTTTTAATCATCTAATACATGAAATATAAAAAATAACTGACTGTGACATTATGCAGAAGATGTAAGATTCAGAACCGAACAAAGGAGACAATCAATTAAATGCATACTGTAATTTAAACTTTTTGAACGTTTTAATGTGGAGTAATGACGTCAGTGTGATGACATAAACGTTTTCATTCTTTGTTTTGTCTCCCGGAATCAAAACAATGCACGACTGACTATGAATGCTGAATTTCTTGACGTTTTGAAAGGAAAGCAATGGGACGGTACTCTAAGGGCTACTTGACGTAATCAAAAATGATATTTAGGCTCTTAAACAAAACTTTTCATGTGACTGATGTACTTATACAATATTATTCCTCTTTCTATATATTTGATTTAATTTAGTGCACAGGAGTAAAGTAGAAAAGTCGGAAGGAGCTTATTATGTAACTTTCATGTCCGAAACTCTGCCTACATAAAGCACTCGAATTGACTTATAGAAATAAACCATACAGTAGGCATATTAGAACAATAAATCACGCATTTTCACAAGTGTCCGGTTTGATTGTCGTCCTTGTCTGGTGGTCTCCAACCAGTATAGTAGAAATTATTATTTTCAATGCTTTCCAAATATTTTGTAAACATAACATGAGCTTAATATCAGTAATAAATGCAAGACACCTACATTTCTGGCTGTAGTGACCATTTTTTGTGTACTCTATGTCTAGAGTGGTGGAACCTTTGCTGGCGGTATCCTTATGCTGGTGAAAAAAATGCTATTTACAGAAAAACAGATGAAGAAATAATTTTCAAGGTATATTCAGCATTGATAGTCGATGTAATGCTTTTACAGCAAACGTAGTGATAGTCGCGCATGCAGCTCTGTGACCCCACAGCAGCAGATACATTTGTTCTGGATCCATTTCGCTAGAAAAATTCTTTAATAATAAACTTCAAAATCAACCAGTTAAAGTTAGCATTTTTTATAAAACTTCTTTTTGTATAAAAATATATTTTCTATGGAAACTGTCATTTCTTTTTTAGTTAATGTTTAGGCTCTAAAAACTGTTTCCCTGTTGATTGTCAAATATCACATACCACCAACATTGGTTCCCTTCATGGTTAAAGTTTTGACGTGTCATGTCAATAGCTCCCAGAATGACATAGTCACCTGACGACGCACATCAACATCTTGTTTCAATTTACAGGATAACATTGTGTTTTCTGGAGGCAAATCAAAATGGTTAGGATTTCCTGCTTTCTCAACAGCCGATATACAGTTAAACTTCATTCGCTGGAACTCGAAGGGTCTGGCGATTTCGGTTTGAGGGATCGGTAGTTCGAGCAATTGGGGTTTGTCAGCATGGTCAGTCACGGGGGTCGTCATACATCTTTTATCGAGACCACATCGGGAGTTATTGCACATACAATGGTACACACATGTAAATGTGCATGTATATTATAAACTTGTAGCTTACCCTTGATTAAAGACAAATTAAAAGTGTTGTAATGTAAAAGTATGAAACGTTTGTCATTCATTAAATAATTTATTCAATTTTCTGAAAAAAAAAACAAACTTAAAATTAAAGCTGGCTGCTACTTATATATATATATTACTATATAAACATCGTGAGCGACTTTCAGTCTGTTTGTACATCATAACCTTTAATTGCAAATTTAAGTGTGAATAACACATGCCAGCGCTTGTGTCTGACATCTGATTATCAATGCATTGTTTGCTCGATAATTGAGATTATCACCTTATTGTTCGAGCCAAAGGATGTACTTTTACAATGAAATAGATCTGAAGGGACCGCGGTACAGGTTCGAGAGATCGTTGTTCGAGGTTTTGGTGGTGGAACAATATGATTTATATTGAGCTTTAGCCGGGACCGCCGGTCGGGTCCATTCGGTAGTGTTCGAGCGAACGAAGTTTAACTGTACATTTAAAATACCTCAAGCATAGGTTCCCCCACTCTAAGCACCCCTTGTATGGTCCTGCTAAACCGATACTTACTCAAACATTATCTCCCCAACGCACAGGTAGTCGAACTATAGCCACACACCTTATTACCTATATATGGGTGGGTATGGCTCGACCTCCTGTGCACAAACAGAGTCCATATGGATAAGATTTGCAAAATAGTCACGCGTTCGTATTCTGTCCCATCTATTTCTAAATTAAACAAAAACATGCAAATTTCACCAGCTTTTCCTTGCTTACCAGTAAATACTTTTGTTAAGATATTTGTCTAACACAACCTTCTTGTCGTTGTTGTTCATGTCGAGATCCGGCAAAATACCGCAACGAATTAATCACTGACTTTGTTGTTATAATCTACAACCCATCTTGCGAAATAATGTACTGGACTGCAGTTAACAAAACTTGAACGGGACATAGTGTCACATATATCAAAATTAAAATATCCGGGGCCGGGATACTGATAAATTAATCATAAAATTTGTCCGGTAGTTTAAACATTGCCTCTACAGTAAATTGTTTCTCTGCAATAATTATCAGGAACGGTCTACGCAACGTACGAATTCTGCTCTACTGTAGATTATTATTTTATTATTTATATTTATTATTATTATTATAAAAACGAGTCAGCAATAACATCGGCACTTAAAGTACATTTCAAATGTTATTCTGACAAAGATATGGTTCATTGATTAGTGAAACGACAACAGCCGTGAAAAAAAAACGGGCTGGGAATCTTCTGATTGGCTGCTGGTTTGGACCGCCTCTTTACCGGGGTACTGCTTCCATATTTGGAGTGACCCGTTTTTAATCTTTTACCGGCTGTTCTTTCCATATTTGAAATGAGCCGTGAAACCGTGGTAAACGCTTGAAATTGCCGCGTTTACCGGGCGTTTACCACGCGGTAACAACCATGAGGTAAACGGAACAAAACGTGAGCGCCACTGTATTTCTGCAATTTCTTTAAATTTCGGTAATCAGTTTTCGGGGAAGCAACTGTATTGTCCTTTAAGTGACTAAATTTCTGAATCTTTCTGGTTAAGACATGTGCATGAGCCATATGTAAAATGCCATTATTGTCTGTTTCTTTCTGGTTCAATCACATGTACCTAGCTATATGTAAATGGCAATTATTTTTGTTTCTTAAAATATATCAAATGATGCGGTCTAACCAAATGTGAGAGTTTCCTCCTCTTTTCATACAACCAAAGTATTTCATTTTCATGTGAAATACTTTTATAAACATAATATTTTACTTTACTGTTACTCAGAACAATTGGCTTCCACGTAAATGTATGCTCTTTGCCATCTGCTGATGTGCCAGCACGACCAATGTTCTTTTTGTAGCTTATTATCGCTCATGAAGATGTAGGATAATTTACCGGCACACAACGCTTGGAGAAGGAGAGTTTTCACTGTGGCGACCAGTCGTCTTTTCCTAACAGAATGACCCGCAACCTATCCGTGGAAACAAAGGAACGTTATTAAATGTAATGTCCTTAAATCTGAGTCCCAAACTTCCGGAGCTCGCGTGAAAACTGCACAGAAAGATGTATAGCATTGTGAGCACTAAGATATCAAATAAATGCTATAAAATACAGCAATTCAGTAAATCATTGATACATGCGATAAGAACACTAAAAAATAGCACCAAAATGATGTTACAAAAACCTCTTTGCCCCTTAAGAAAACTCTAAAATGCAATGAACGATTTCCTTGAAAAACGTTGGAAAATAGCGTAAATAACTTAAGGGAGATTACCAACGATTTGTACTGAGTGCATTCAACCCAATGAATAATACGAGTACGAAACCTGACTGCATTAACAGCTATAACATACAGAACCAATTTGTTTTAAAATAGCATTTACACAAGCAATTTTATCACGGTACCACAAGACATATCTAGCGTGAAGGATTGCTTACTGGACCTCTACAAAGATTGTTCAAATCAAGACCTTAAGGTTTAAAGTTAGGCTACAGGGACGTCTCTTGATTTTACACTCTTACATTTAAAAGGGAATCTAGTATTGGGCCTTCTGAATTATTTCCCATGTTTTGGTTATTCAGTTTTCTAATTAGGTCAACATTTTAAAAGAATTTTTCATGTTCTTTCCAGTATATTTAAGCAATTTAAAAAATGTTTTGTCTTTTGAACACCTCATTTGCTCATGTTGCAGTATTTTAACATTTGACGACTGAAAAAAACAGTTTTCTATGTTTAATAAAGAAGTAATTTCTTTGTGTATTCATGTGTTTTATCAAATTTTTAATTTATAGGGAAACTTATCTTGTCTTAAACTACAAAGCCAGTTATATAAAATTAAGCATTGTACCGTGGGACCACTATGTAGATTGTTCAAACCCAGTTGATGTTTTACCCTTTTTGCAACACCATTGTTGACCTTGTATTATAGCCAGTGATAGCCAGATGAGCGATAAGGGACCATCTTGGCCCTCCTGTTTTAAATAATGTTTTATATATTGAACACCTTATTTGATCATTTTAATGCGATATTTTAAAACGTTTTGACTGTTTATGAGCTAAGATTTGTCTTTGATAGATGCTCATGCTATTTTCCACACTGTTCCCTGGTGGTAACAAAAACCAATAGTTGAGCTCTTCAGAGGGTTACTTTACTTTTACACTGAAAACCAACAGTAAAACTAATACTGTGCCGTACTGTACAGACCAAATTTTGGTAATGGCTTGCCGTGAACTTGCAAAAGTAAAAGAAACTGCAGTGTATCGTGAACCGCGATGAATCAAACACCTCTAATACTGACAAAGTTGCATCAAGATCCAATATAAAAATGACATTTGTCAACATATTTTTAATGAATGAGTGAATAAAACATGGTTCTTAACTTCTATCATCATCCTATCAGTAAATACATTTTTTTCTTTATCAGAGGTCGTATTTCAGTAGCATCTTAAGTGAATTCTTAAGTATTTTAACCTAAGTCCAAAATTTTTAATTATTATAATTCGCCTAAAAGGGAATGATAATGTAATTTCAGCATCAGTATAGAAAATGGTCATGGAAGATTTTAATAAATTTTCAATTTGCACATTCTCCTTTTTATGTCTTCTTGACGCCGGTTTGTTGAGTCACTCATAGTGTCATTTTTTGTGGTGTCTGTGTGTGCCTTCCATTTAAGGAATAGTTTGGAATACTTGAATAAAAACATGATCAAAGTGTTAATTGCTTTGTGGTTTTCAGGCCCTGTTGCAGCGATACCTGCCAGAAAAGCAATATACTTTTGGTGCATGGTACTTTTGTTATATAATATTCTATAGAAAGTTTATCAGTTTGATGCCACTTGTTAAACATGGTATTGAATGATTTGAATAACACTTGGCACATTGTACTAAGTTTATACAATATTGAGGAAAGTTTCAGTTTAGATTGCCTGATGACCACTATGCAATAGTTTTTGTATTTTTCCCACAAAGTTACAGAATTCTAAAATCTTTGTTCTTTAAATCTGGATGTATAAGTTGGCAAAATTAACCAGCCTATGATTCTCTATGGCAAGCGAATTGCACATTGATTCTTTAAACAATAGGTTTAACTTTTAAACACAATCATTCTTAAACCGTGGTTTAAAGTCTTAAACTTCAGTCTAGAGTCTGTTAAACCAAAACTTTAATAGACAACCAATCAAATGAGCTGAAACCACGGTTTTCAGTGCCACATGACCCGTTAAAAGTAGGCATATATATATATATATATACGTGAACAATTCAAAAACATGTACCGGAAAAGTTAAATATATTAAAAGATAAAAACACAGTCCATTAAACACATACATATATATATATGATATATAGATAACGAAACGAGCTTCGACATGATATATAAACAATTAAAAAGATAAGAGGGTCACTATGACCATATACCATTACCCGAGTATGATGAAAGTAGGTCCAAGGTAGTAATCAAGGTAAATTATAGGTATTTTGAAATTAACCCGCAAAACTACAGAAATAATCCATATTTAATCACTGTAGCTTGAAAACACAGTCACTGTAAAAGTTGAAATCAGCATTTAAATTAGCTACAAAACAGAGAGTAGGTCAGAATGTTATGGTCAGTCAATGTCGAGTTGAAACCGACATGCAATACTGTATACATAGTCCAAATCTCTTTGCTGTAGCTACATAAAATATGTATATCCGCTTTATATTGTTTATCTGATTTAGGTTTTTTGCCGAAACGCTAATATGAAAATGATGATATAAAACGTTGTTGTAATAATGTGTTGTTGTTGAATTTTTCCAATTTTTTTCTGTAGCTACAAAAACAGAACTTAGGTCAAGGTCGAAGCCAATATCAAAGTTTAAATCTGCATACAAAAAATATCTTTTATAGTTCAAATGTTTTTGCTAGCTTCAAAAACAGGAGAGTAGATCATTAGGCCAAGGTCAATGTCAGCTAATTTCAAAGTTGAAATGTAGCAATCTACGTGAAAAACTGTGTAAATCAGTCCAAATTTAATTGTTTGTGGCTTTCAAAAATAGAAAGTAGGTCAGTGTCAGTCAATGTCAAGGTTGAAATCTGCATGCAACACTATCCACGTCGTTCGAATTTCTCTGCTTTATCTTCAAAAAATAAGAAATTATGTCGGTAGGTTAAGTGTCCCCGGTCAAAGACTAATCTTTGACTAATTTTATGAGAACGATGCATAAAATGTAACCTCCAGTGGTTTACACATTTTCTCAAGATCTGGCCTCGAGTTTCACATAAGCTTCAATCTGGTCAGAGATTTGATAAAACAAATATTTTGATCATACTTCATGTAAATGAGGTAGACAAAGTGACTTGTAGATAGATAGACATTCTTGATATGGATAGAAAATCTGTTGAACTCTCGAGATGATGATTAAAAAGTGACCTTTGATTTTGACTGTATGGTTTTTGCATGAATCTTTAAAAAACCACTCGCTCTATCTCTGTCATATTAGACAGAATGGTGAAAATAAATAAGACTTACAATTTGTGACACGCTTTCGTTGTTGACTTGTGATAACATAACAACGTAAAAGAAGTTGAAGATAGTATTTGTAAAACTTTGAGATATACATCCATTTTAATTATCTTGAACTAACAACAAAATAATATCAAACAGGAATGCCACGTACTAAAAACGTAGCCTCCCCTAAAGGTTATTCGTTGTCTTTTCAGTATGCATCTTTGAAATGGTTTAAAAAGTTGACAACGATAAATGAAATAAGTAAAATACAAATGTACAGATTAAAATTATGTCCAAATGCAATTTTCTGATAAAAACACGATAAATTAATAGAATTATAATAAAATAAATTCTAATCAGTGCCACTGCTTTCCTACCTGATGATTTTATCTTATTTTTTCCTTTTAAGGAAAATTTGTATTTCTATGCTGCCAAAAAGCTCACGTAGAAAAAGATACTTTTTTAACTGTCAAGATTGTTCTTAGACTAAACACATAGAAGGTGTATGGCATATGAGAAATTCTCAAAATATTATTGACAAGTGACAGGGAAATTGTCACAAAAACCAGGTTTTCATTTTCCACTCTGCTGGCCGAGCGTATATGTGTTTTTAAAGTCAGTAGATATACATAATGTGAAAAAGAAACAATTATAAAAAAAAGAAAAAAGAAAAAAAAAACTTGCTCTGTGTGGGGTTTGAAACCGCTGTTCTCATAAGAGAAATTTTGTCATCTTACTGTAACAGAAAACTCCAAAGTATACAGGACTGGTAATCTATTCTAAAAATAGACAGTGATACCAGAGTATTCTCCTTTTATATATACTTACAAATAAGGAGACACATAATTGCTAACGGACGGACAAGACAGATTTAGACCAGGGCAGAACATTATATATTCAAAATTCTTCTTTAATTCACAATTTATAGTTCTGTGAAAAGTTTGGTGAAATCCCTTGAGAAATGTAGGAGTTGCACACAGAAGAGTATTTTTCTCTATATATTACACAAAGTGGAAAAACAAAGGCCCATAATTCTGTCAAAATGATCAAATCAACGAAACCTGACAATATGCGCCAGGGCACTTGGGTGACAATACTTCAGAAAGCTTTGGTGAAATTCCTTGAGAAGTGGGTAGAAGGAGTTCGCACAGAGAATTACATATGTGTAAAAAAACAAAGGGCCATAATTCTATCAAAAATGACCAAATCACAAAACCCGGACAATATGCGCCAGGGCACTTCATGACAATACTTCTGTGAAAGTTTGGTTGAAATCCGTTGAGAAATGTAGAGGAGTTGCACACAGAACAATTACATATGTGAAAAAAAACAAAGGGCCATAATTCTGTCAAAATGACCAAATCACGAAACCCCGACAATATGCGCCAGGCACTTCAAGACAATACTTCTAGTGAAAGTTTGGCTGAAATCCGTTGAGAAATGTAGGAGGAGTTGCGCACAGAAGAAATTGTTTACGCCCGCGCGCCCGCCCGCCGAAATACCCCAATCTAATAACCAGGATTTTTCCTTCGAAAACCTGGTTAAAAATTCGTCATCAATTCACAATCAATGCGCTGGTGAGCGCTGAAGGCCTGGGGCTATGATTAACTCCCTAAAAACAACTTTTGACCTTCGTGATTTACGAGCCTTGCCAAAAGCGCGGGTCGAAATGTGCATAGGGCGAAATTTAGTATATGACACAGAATGAATGATCTACAAATATATGGGTGGCAGGGGTTTGTTTTATTATAAAACGTGCGTTAAATGAAAAAATAATCACAAGGTCAACAATATCAACCCCGTAACCTCCGGGATGAGCGGCAGACACATAAACCTCTACACCACCGCTCCCCCTTAAAGCTAAAGGGATCATGACTTACAGGATATGTTACATATATTATAATGAAATATAAGCAACATGTGTTAGCTATGCTGATGACATGGTACTGATAGCTGAGAATGCACGCGCCTAAACTTGTTTGTGCCATGCTGCAACAGCACGACATAGTATTACAATTGCGTGTGTTGTCGTTCTACTAAAGAGGATTTTGTTATTTGAACAAAAATTTTTTAGGAAATCGGTCTTTTTAGCAGCAAAAGGCGGCTGTTGGCCAGTGAGTGCGGAGGTAACCATTGGTTGGATAGTAATCTATTTAGAAAATGCACGATGGATGAGATACACTGTTCTCTCTTCGTAACATCTAGAAGACTGTTTATTACGAATATGTAGATTTTGCACGCAAACAGTAGATTCAATTATATGGAAATAAATTTTGATTAAAATGTATTCGTTTTAAATATCTTTGAGACAATTGTAAATATGTAATATACATACAGACAGCTGCATCAAATATGGATATACTAGTATATGTAGCAGTCCATATAATTGAAGCCCTTAAACATAGTTTTTAAGTGTATATATGTATTTACTATTTAAAGTGACTGATATTTTAGTCATATTCTCCACAAAATGCAGTGTCAATTAAAGTCATTTTAATTTCCTTGGGTGTGGCTTAAATAGTTGCAGTAAATAACTTTATTCCAAGCAACCTATATTTACTTCAACTAAATAAAAGGGTTTCAAAACTCGGAAGAAAAAGGCAAATTATTTGGAATTGAAATAAGTTTGACGCTGTCTTCCTACTGCATGTTAAGCAGTTCAGTAAAGCAGCTGCCTCGCATTCGACATAAAATAGAAACGATGGAATGCTAGATTTAATGACACGTGTGATAAAATACAATATAGTACAGTGCAGTACTAGTAAAGCATGCTCTTTAGATCTGTCTGCTTTTTATATTTCCACTATTGTTGAACTAAAGTTTATATTTTATGTAACCAGATTCTGCTACTTTTAAAAGCTGCTCGTTCTCAGATTTTGATAAAAGAAAAAAGTTCTTGAAACTGTATTTAAATAACGTATTGTAGAACATATAGTCATACAAAAAGTCTTCAGTATAAATTCCTTTTGCGTATATCTGTAAATTTCAAATAATACGCTACCAAATTCAAAAGCGTTGCAAACGCTTTTGAAATTATAATATAAGCATATAGTGTAGCATTGCCGTGTAACGGACATTTTCAATCGATTTCGCAAATTCCTACGTAGATTTGTCTTATATTTTGATTCTAGCAGTTAGTTTTATGTTTCTATATAAGTAGGTCAAATTTTTATAAGATAATTTTTCAACGGTAACTGAGAGTGAGCAGCTTTAAAACGTTGGATATAATATCCGTTTTTGTGTGTATCTCTATAAAATTCTTGAGTAATAAATGTAAAAAAGGTACGGAAATGAATCACAAAATAGTTTTCACTCGTCTTTTAAAGTTAATGAATAAACACCTGGACACGTATTGCAATACACCAACTTTGGTTTTATTGAGACCCACGTTTAATGCTCTGTTTCAAACTATACGTAGCTGCAAGTTAAACAATAAACTTAACAATACTGCTTGACTTTCAGTCACTGACCATTCTAGTTGACCATAGTCCAACCAACGGACCATAACTCAATGAATAATTACAGGCAGTATATGCAAACAAAAGACACAACTCAGCTTCGTAATAATCGTTCATGGTAATTTCAGGAATTCCGCCAGAGGTTGATGAGAAATACCGTGGAAAAACATATCTATGTACACGATAGGAAATAAAACATCAAAGGGCAATAACTCAATGAAAGTTCAGCCGAGCGGAACATGTCGAGGTTATGGATAACTGGGCTTTGTATTAATCACTTCTTTGAGGTTCATTGAATTCAACCTATAATTGTACAGAAAACACATCTCTGTACACAATATGTGTGAAAACATAAAAGAGCAATAACTCCATGGAAAACCATCCAACATATACACAGCTAGAGTTAATATTTCTTGAGGTTTCATTGAACTCAAACCAGTTGTTGTTGTGAAAGGAATGTTGTCTACAGACGACGGACAAGCGTAAATCAATATAGGTCCCATATACTTCGTATCTGGGGGTAAACTGATGGGTCAGACTTTGACCAAAGTCGACCCACCTACTGCTTTATTTCTTTATGGGATGGGAGGATGTTATGATGCTAGATTCAAATTACAAAAAAAAAAAAAAAAAAACGTTCAATAATACATATTCAAAATTCATTAATTTCTCTATTCATATATAAACTAAATTATAATTGTCAGCCATAAGAACTGTATCAACTATTTCATTGCACTGCATAATTATTGTGTCAGTCATTCCCTTGTATCTGCATCTGTCTCTCTTCAACCTGCGCCTGTCAGAGTATTGGCAGTCTTGGAAAGTCTTGGTCGTGACTGATTGTTTATAAGTCCCGTCGAAGACATTGGAGCGGATCGATGGGTCATATATTCTAACACAAGCGGCTGCTTTTCCTATACAACATATAGAGAAAAGCCTGTATTTCATTTTACGATACAATACAGCACGTTTTTCCAAGGACGACGTGCCTAAATGACGTAACGACTAGACGTATGTAAACAAGCGCGTCCAATCGTATCTCGCGTTTTAAGGTTACACTGATGTGCTACTACGCGTTAAATAAAGTTCGGGATTGTTTTCAAAGAAAATAACGTGTTATAATCGAAATAATAAATTGTTCGCTATGTTTCATCGCTGAATAAAAAAAGGCAGTCGTTTGGGTGCGTAAATTAAATCACTCGTGCTACGCACTCGTGATTAAATTACTACGCATCCAAATTCCTGACTATATTTTATTCAACGATAAAATACAGGGATACATTTATTATTTCTTAAGTAAAATATATCCACTAAGATGTAAAATCAATATCTGTCTTAATTCTAAGATTTGTCCGTGAAAAAACATTATGTATAAAAGATGTAATAATCCATTCAATTTGTTGTAATAATCAATATGCGGGACCAGGGAATATTGAAATTCACGAATCTGCCCTAAGACCTTATGTCCTCTCTGTTTATGCTTTAAAAAATTATATATTTAAAAAAAAGATCGATATTCTTAAAATTGATATCGAAGGAGCGAGTGGGGTGCATTGTCTGATATTTTTGAAACTAACTCTTTACGAAATGTTCGTCAAATATGCATAGAGATTTATTTTGGACACACATTTGTTGGCGGGAAGGTAAATAAATTGAAATCTTTGAGGAAGTTGTACGAACGAGGATTTCGGATTTCATGCGTGACCACAATATCCTAAAACACCAAAAATGCAACGATGGATACATAGCTCCATTAAAGGTAACTTGTCCAAAACAAAATGGCCACCAGTGAAAAAAATGATGCTATTACTAAAATGTAGTCTGATGGTCTTTTAGCATAATACACAATCAAAGTACTGTTATATAAGCTTTAAGAACCTGTTTTTAGTGTGTTTTGTTGCAAAATTTGTTAAAACATGTCATTTCAGTTCTTGGGCTACTTACATGAAAAATATCAAATTTTTGTTAAATGATGAAATTATTCAAACTGGCACTTATTTACTAGTTCAATGTCTCATCCAGATGCTTGACCATAGAAATTCTTGAACAGTTCTTTTCAATTTTACGCATCAACAGTTTTTACACAGTCCAGTCCACATACTTGAGTTATGGTTAAAGGTGGCGAACTATTGTCTTAAGTGGGTTGGGTGCATGTTTTTTTTTCATTTGTTTTTCCTTTAATGTAAACTGTGTTTCTTTTGGTCTGGATGTCACAATGTTGTGGTATACTGACACTAATAATTCATGTAAAGAGAACTATAAATTAGTGAATTATTATAAAGAACGAATACATTTTTGAAACAGAGTCTTGCTAGTTGACAAACAAAGACTCAAAGTGACAGATTCAGTTAAAATAATAACACTTGAACATAGTTAACACCATTTTCAACATAATTGTATTTGATTTTTCTGTATCAAATGCATAATTTGAAAAAAATATCTGTAAAAACAATAATACCGTCTTGCAAAGTATTTTATATGGCTTGGTTAACACATTTTTTTACAACAAGGGTATGTTGATAATGGTATAAATTATGCTTTAGTTTCTTTATTCCACTGAATCTGTCACTCTGAGTCTTTTTTCTACTAACAAGAATATGTTTCAAGTGTATCCGTTCTTTATAATAATTCACTGATTTATAGTTCTCTTTACTGAATTATGAGTGTCTGTATACTACAATATTGTGACATCCCGACCGAAAAGAAACACGTTTACATTAAAGGAAAAAATAAAATTGAAAATAACCATACACACCACCCACTAAATACGATGGTGCCCTACCTCAAACCATAACTCAAGCACGTGGACTTCAAAATTTAGTGATGTGTTATAAACTGCTGATGTGTAAATTGAAATAACTGTTCAAGTATGTATATGGTCGAGCATCAGGAGGAGACATTGAACTAGTACATAAGTGCCAGTTTAGATATTTTCATCATTTGACTTTGTCAGGAAACTTGTACTAAAATTGAATATTTTCATGTTAGTAACCAAAGAACTGAAATGACATGTTTTAACAAATTTTGCAAAAGAACACACTAAAGCAGGTCTAATAGCTATATAACAGTAATTGTTGTGCATTATGTCAAAAGCCCACTAGACTACATTTTAGTAATACATTCATTTTTTCACTGGTAGCATTTTTGTTTGGACAAGTTACCTAAATGAGATTTAACTTCTCAATATACGCATGGACAGCAGGGAACGATATCACTGAATATAAGTGTCGGTAAATCACAGATCATGGTTATTCACAAGAAAATAAATATGCGGACGGATATTCTGTTGGAAAAAGTACTCTTATAATGTGTGTGCGTGTGTGTGTGCGTGTGTGTGTGTGTGTGTGTGTGTGTGTGTGTGTGTGTGTGTGTGTGTGTGTGTGTGTGTGTTGGTGGTGTGCACTTCTGGGTGCTGTGGGGTTCGTTTGGGGAGGCTGCGTTTTGGTACGTGGCATTCCCTGTTTGATATTATTTTGTTTTTTTACACTTGGACAGGAAACATAATTTATATTTGTTACATTTATTTCGTGTTACCATAATGCATGTCGGTATGTAACGTGAATATGTTTCAACTCCAAAGTTAATTGATATGTGTATATTAATGATAATTTTGTACTGTATAATTATATTGTGTAAACTTTGAAAATGTATGTTTTCTCATCATTGAATATTTCCTGCAGCTGATTATAAATCAATACCTCCAGGATGGTGTGGAAACAACTAGTCTTCAACATTTAGATCTAGGTATTCTTGCGTTTACTTTGAATAAATGTCTGATTTTTGCAAAATAGCTTTTCTTCTCAGGTTTAGATTTATATAACGTACGTCTTTAAAGTGTCCTGTAGAAATCTGTAGTTTTTAATTAGGCGTACACATAAAAGGAATAATCTGCGTATGAGTACTTGACAACTTGTTATTGACGAAGTGATATTCTGTCCAAATTCAGAGCCTTACTTACCCCGTAATTAATTTTCTTTAAGGATTATTTTAGGTTCTTAAATAGGTTATTCGATGCGTTTCTTCAATACTTACTTATTTGAGACTATATTGAGTATTCTTCTGGCCTAACAGTATGTGGTGAGCTGCACTGCCGAAAATGGGATAGTATACGGGGTGTACGGGACTCCGTATATTAATCAATATACGGGAAAATATACGGAAAAGTGTACGGGGTCGTATATATTGCAAGTCCGTATATTTCCAATATACGGTATTCAGATTACTTATGAATACGGGGATCTTGATAAACGCAAGCCTGTACTTACTAAAATACGGAAGTCCGTATAAAGTATAATCTCTCACAACAACACCAAGGGAACATCAATTTGTGTTTGTTGAGGACAGGTTATTGCTATAGGGAGGTTGATTTGTTCAGATATAACTGCTTTGGAAAAATAAAACAAATGTCCTTGTAGAAAGGTTTCTGTTCTTCAGAGGTCTTGTTTAGAGAGGTTGGACTGTACTTGAAAATAAGGAAATATTGATGAGGGTTAGTAAAAAATAACCGAGCCCTACCTCATGTCTTTTCATTATATAATACACGGTACAAATACTTGGCTGAGTGTTGACCAATATCTTGTGCATTTTGCGCGGGAAAAACTAACGTAACGTGAAATCATTTACATGTAACGGTCATGTTTCGTAATGTCATAGCGGATGTACCGTTCACGCTGACGCGCGAAGAACAAATTGCGTGCATTAAGGTTGAAGCTGGGCGAGGACAAAGCGCATCTGAAATTCTTAAAGCGGCTGAGGAAGTTGCTTCAGAGTCTCAACTCAGATACAGTACTATCAAGCGATGGGTGCGAGAATTAAATAAATTAAGGGCGAAATACCGTTAGCAACAAGCACCTGTGCGGAAGGACTTTGTCTGCAACAAAAGTGAAAATGTTGAAAGTGTAGCAAAACTGCTAACTCTGATTGACGATACACATGCGATGAGATAGCTTATGAGTTGGACATAAATCACGGGTCGGCATATCACACTCTGACTGAACGTTTGCAAATGAGGAAGATCGCCGCTCGCTGGGTACCCGAAATGCTCTCAGAAACGGAAAACACCAACGTGTGAATATCTCTAGCTCACTCATACAAAGGAGGCGATGAAATGCTGCAAAAAATCGTTGCTATTGATGACACTTGGATGCGATCCTTTGAACCTGAACTGAGCGACAGAGTAGCGAATGGCATATTAAAAACTCGCCAAGACCGGTTAAATTCCGCCGAAGTCAGAACTGTCCCAAGATGATGATTATATTTGCATATTATTTTCGCGGGGTATTGACATCATTGATGGGGATCGAACCAGGCACGAGGTAAACGCTACCACTGCGTCACGGCGGCTTCTTACGGAAATTATTCTGGTTATACTATTCGTATATAACTGAAATACGGCAGTGTGCTTGAAAGTTCGTATATTTCGAAAAGCACGGCAGTCCAGTACAGAATCAATATACTACCACGTAAATTCTGAAATACGGGAGTATGTATATGTGCTTAAAAACTGTACTGTGTTCACTTACAATTACGGAACATTAGATATACCATCCCGTATATGACTGAAATACGGAAGAGTGCACATAGGTCCGTACATTCCGAAAATACGGCAGTCCGTACACTAAAAATACGGGAACCTAGATATACTACCACATCTATTCTGAAATACGGTTTTCTGTATATTTCTAAAGGAATGGTAGCAGTAACATAAAACACATATAGATATGTGTGCAAGAGGTAAACTACATGAAGGTAATTTTGAAAAATCTTCTTTTCTCATTCTGGAAATATCGCTGTTTTCTTAAGGTTCATTTTTTCATATGGCTTTTGGTTGGGTGCGCATCATAAACCGGTTTAAGCTCCTTAGTGGTGTTTTTTGTCCTGACCGTTCCAAGGCGGTGCCCCACTGTGTTCCTTTAATTGTTCGTTTTGTCCTTGTGTGTTTGCTTTGTATACTAGTGTGTGTTGGTAGTGTGTGTGTGTGTGTGTGTGTGTGTGTGTGTGTGGTTTGGTATGCACTGGACAATGAGGACGTTCATTAGTAAGAACATGCAACGACTGAGGACTTGTCGGTATAATGAGGACGTCCTCACTTGGTTACAATGTAAATATTCTTTAAAATACATATTTTCTATAAAACATGTTTTAAAGTTGTAAAATCAAAATGTCTCATTTGCCGTCAAATTCCTAGCACTTTTTGACGTGTGTATCATTGTTTAAACTTTTTCATCATTTTCTGCGCATTACAATTTCACTCAATGAATTACTGCGCATGCGCATATGACGTCATTCTTATCATATCAATAAATGGCGCAAATTCCAAAATGTGCTTAGTGATCATTTTACTTTCTGTTAGATTAAAATCTCCTAGAAATACCATATTTCATGTTGTAGAACAACATTTGACAAAATATATTACGTTTTATTGTTCATTAGCTATTGCAATTTAATATTGAAATACTGTGTCCTCAATAGTCTCTGTTCTTACCATATCTAAAAGTCCTCAGATGTCTTGTTTACAGTATATTAGTTATGAATAATTTATATAATAAATTCATATTGAATATTGTAAGCTTCAATGATATGAAGTGGTATGTATTACTCTATTTCAGTTGTTTTTACTTACAACTATTTATACCTCTAAGACTAATTTTTTTTTATTTTTTTTGTTGTTGTTTTTTTCTGAAAAATCTGAATGTGTCGTTAATCTGGACTCCACAGGTGGGGTGATGCTCTTCAGATTTACAGGTGCTATGTCTGTGAGGATTGTTTAGTCTCTCAGTCTTATAGATTGGTTGCTGTGGATGATTCTTCTTTTTTCGTGTTATGTACTCTATAGAAAAATAGCGAACAGTTACAAATTAAAAATAGACAAAATTTAAGTTATGTATTTGGTGATAATCAATGCATTAAATCACTTTATAAAACTATTAATGGCTGTTTTGTGTCTCTGCAAAGTAGAAAGATTCTAGTCCATTAAAAAGATTCAAAACTTATTTTTAAGATAAATTTTAACTTTTAAGTGGTGTATAAAAATAATTAAACTCTTTGAAAATTTGTACCAAAGAAATCCCGCATAGCTTTTTGTGCTAAAAAGTTTGGCATATATTTAAAAACAATTTATATAGATAAAAATTGGAGGTGTATTGTTTAATTTTATATGACATTCAGCAAATAGTTCTGGCATGTGTGTTACATAATCCAAAATATCCAAACACGCTTACCACATAAATGTTATCATATTAATTATAAATATATGTAAAAATCAGTAAACACTTTACGCATGAACAGAAATATGAATGCCCAATACCTTATGAAATTAAAGATACCCGCTCTTTCTCATTGCTTGTTTATCAGCTTTAAAGACAATATAAATATGAATGAAAATTTACACTAATTTTGATCTAACCGTGTATGTTGAAGAATAGAGAGAAAATTGGGTTTTACAGGTAATTTTGTAACATTCCAGAAAAAATACTAATATTTAAATAAAAATATAAAGACAACAAGCTGGTATAGTTAAAAACAAACAAAAGGCACTTGTAGAGCAATCACTCATGTTTTTTCTTTTTCTTTTTTTCAATTATTTATTTAACATATAATCAAAATGCAGACAAATATTTCGTGGTGTCTGTGATACTTTCGGTTGTTTGTTTTTTGGTTTCTGTTAAATTCTGTTCATTTTTTTCTGGTTGTTCTTTGTTACAAATTGAGATAAAGTACAGAAAAGGTAATAAGATAAATGTGTGAACACTTCAAAATGTAATACTGTCTTTGTTGGTTTAACAAGAATAAAGTTAACATCATTTCGAATATTTGGTGGTTACCGATTGATTGACTTTACATTTTCGTGGCGTCAAAACAATGCAATTTTAGGGCTTCCAGATTTCCATATTAATGCTGTTATATTTTGTTATTATAAATCGTTACAATGATTTCATGAAATAAATGGACACACAAGTTGAATTACTTTCCTCAAATTTGAGCTGAGATCAGTGCATTTCTCACAGTTATTTGTACGAAATATATCGTGTAGTGGTGGCGTTAGATGTAGAACATAAGTCAATATAGTAGTAGTAAGAAGAAAAGAAAAGAAAGAAAATAGAAGAAAAACATTTATTTAAAAAGATAAAAGCCCACAAGGATACCAAACAAAATTTTTGTAATCAGATATGCGATAAATATATGTTCCATGTATATACATCCACTGTTTATCAATTTAGCTGATATTCATTCATAATAAAATAACAGATATTGAAAGTAGCAAGTAATTCTCTTATAATTTCTGTTCTGTTAATTATTTGATTGCCCTGAATGAATATATGAATAATATGTGTGATCTGACTATAGGTGCAGTTTTGAAATTGCCTCGGCCTACTCTCATCATCGTACTGTGAAGGGATACTATTCTCATCATAGTGTTTACACCCCCCCATTTATATAATATCATGATCTTCAAACTACATGAAAGAGACAATCTGACGTTAAAGTGCTGTTTGTGATCTTATTCATCTGGAGAAGCCACAAAAATCTGTATCCAGTTCATTTTCAAACAGTCACATGATATGAAGTTTGAGCTGGGTCTCTTGTAGGTTCCAAGTAATTAACGCATGTCACTCACCAATATCACTGCACTGGTTGGGCCACAGCCCTTTATATCTGTTTTCAGGCACTTGAGTCAAATAACAAATATTGATTAATATGATTATACTCAGCTGTAAAATAATGTGATCCATTTGAAATTTTAAAGATCATCTCTATGTATAATTAACGAGTCTTCAATTATCATGTTTAAGTGTTCAGTGACGATTTGTGTGCAATGCATTAAATGAGTGATCGCTAACCAAATCATTCAGCGCTCAATTATATGAATCATATGGTATATATATGATTCATGTTTCGAAATGATGATATGACTTTATTAGGAAATTCTACACTCATTCCTTGTTCAATATAAGGAATCTCACAAAAGCGATCTGAAAATATTTTGTTAGCGATGACATTGGATTGAACGCAATGTCCTACTAAAGAAATAATTTTTAAGTTCTTTCATGTCTCTACACATGGTGTATTATTTCTCCAATTCTTTCTAGATCCTTATATGCCTGTTATTTGCTTATGAAACTTTATATCATGCTATTATACATGTCTATTTGCCATGTACCCTTAGCGTGTCTGTGTTTCTTAAGTCTACAAAACTGGATATATGCTCTCATCTTTCATAATAACTGCATTAGCATGACTTACAATGCAAATAACAACAGCTCTTAGAATACAACCCAAATTTTTCTATCATGATGATTATTCTTGTCTTGTCCGTTACCGTATTAAACAAAAAGGTGCAGGCCCAACGTGTGAATCATTATATCAAATATACATGCCACGACTCGCGGCGAAAAAATAAAGTTATACATTAAAATGTGATGGCGATGTTTCGGAAATCTATAACTCGTCGTAATTATCACGATTTATTTTTAGTTGAGATATTCCTGTAAGGGTTTTATCATCTCGCTTCTGGGACAGTACAAGCTAAAGTCTTCTACAAAATATCATGAAACAATTTAAACTATTTTAAACCAATTTAAATAGCATTTCATGCCACTGCAATATAATTAATATATTATAATGTGCTTTTCAACTTT